>RCUC01135633.1:0-41970 GCA_003697995.1 Taxidea taxus jeffersonii
GAGAAGAGAAGAGAAGACAAGACAAGACAGAATTGGGGGAAAGAATAGAACAAAGAAAGGAAAACAATGCACATTATTAGCCCAAAGATTCTCTTGTAGTTAGGTACTAGAGGGGGTTACTGATCACTGGTGTTGATAAAACACCCTAGCATGACAGCACAGGGCAGGGACCATAGCCTGTCCTGTTTTCCCCCACCAGGGTCTTTAACATTCCCTTTCTTACATCCTCTGCTACCACTGTCCAGGTTTATCAGGGTGCTGTGGCCACATTGCTGTGATTGCTATTTGATTTTAAGGCTCCAAGAATAAGCTCCTCCTTGGGTCTCTGCCGTTGTTGTCTTTTTTCTTGCAATCTCATCTTCCTTGCTTTCTATTAAAGAATCTATTGGAATACCCAGATTTTTGCTGTTCTTTTCTTCACCATATGATTTTGGATAGTAACACTCTATTCTTTATCCCTCCTGTTTCCCTCCCTGTTTCATTTTTTCCCCATTGCACGTCTTCTTATTTAAAGAGTTTGTATTTTATGTATTTATTTTTCTTTGCTTTTCCTAATAGAACAGATATGCTATAAAGCAGGAATTTATATTGGTCTTTTCCCAGTTTTTTTTTTCCCTTTACTCAAAGAGAACTAGATGTAATTTGATGTTTAATAAGGAGTTCTCAACTACAGCAGTAAATGAATGAGTGACCACATCAAAATATACCAGAAAAATAGAGAAAAATAATATTATAAAACTTTAAATTTGTTTTGTCAGACTTAAAAGAGCAGGGGTAGAGCAATTCTGAATTATATTAGTACTAAATTCATGTTTTCTAACAGTAGAAATGATACTAAAAACTCAATGTAAAAAGAAATCTAGAAAATAAGCATAGAATTTAAAAACCTACAAATGCTTGGAAATTAAAAGTAAAAACAAAAACAAAGACAAAACTTCATTCCTAAATAATTTAGAGATGATATGATAAAAATAATAAAGTATCTGATTTTTAGACTCTTTAAATTAACTGCAAACAGAAACGACATTATGGCAACAGTAACAAATAAGATCGGTTTCTTAATCTGATCCAGAAAGTTAACTTCAAAAGTTAACAGCCTGATAAAAAATTTACTCAAATACTTACTGAAATCAGTTGATTACACAGATACACAAGCTTCCACACAACCAATAATCTCAAAATAAAATAAGATCTACTTCAGTACATATAGTTGGAAAAGTTTTAAAATCTATTTTTTCATATATGTTTCTATACAATATTTATAAACCTTGACTCATGTATCCAGATGTGTTTTCTTATTCCATTTCATATTTACTGTTCCAATAAAAAGCATTTTCTCTGAGGCTAGTAATGAAACGATGTTAATGTCTTGGCATAAGGCTTTTATCACTTTTCGTGTCATGAATCCCTTCTTGTTGTGAGAAGTGCCACAATTCTCATTTCAAACTGGTGGGGGCTGTACAGAATCATCCCGTGACTGGTACCGGGTGTAAAGCAATAAACCCTCCTGTCTGGTGAGCTGGGGAGCCTGGAATCCCAGGTGCTTTGACCACAGGGGCCTTGACCACTGAATGGCGTCCTCTGTCACTCCGGGAATACTGGGGAGCCATACAGAGCTATCATCAGGCCAAACACAGGAAGGCTTTAAAATTTGTATTATTTTTATTTTGTTCCCAGAATTTGAAGAAATATTTTTTAAAACTTGAGTTGGTAATCAAGGAAGCCTATTACTGCATGCAGGACTGTGGATTTGTGTGTTCCCCCTGTTTCTCAAAGGCAAGACTTTAGATCCGCTGTGGTTAGAGCCACAAGAGGACCAGAGCACTGGGTGGCGATGCTGTTGGTTCAAGAGCATTCTTTACTGTCTAGAAATTATCAGACATGATGGAAAAAATCTGTAGACATGTAAGGTGTACACAAAACAGTGAATCAGATGGCTCATGAAATGTGTTCTAGTACAATGTTGTATGTCAGATATGTCTCTGTTCTTTTACTACAAAAAATATTTGACCTGGGAAACAGAACTAAAGAAGTGGAAAAGTACCAATTCTTTGTTTGTTATATAACTTTGTCCCTATTATGGATAAGAGGCAGGATGAGTGAATCACAATACAAAAAGTAATCAGTTTCAGTTTTTATATAAAGTATCTGATTTTTATCACAAATCGTTAATTTTATCCAAATGTCTTCCTAAAATCCTCTTCTCATGTTAAAACGTCAGTGGATCAATATTATCTTTCTTCTTTTTGCTCTTTTAAATATTAGCTGATTTGCAAATGTCAGTTCAACAAATGAAAAATTTTTTGTAATAATTATGCTTACAACTTACCCTATTAATTTATATAAATATAAATTATGTCATATATTATATGTTAATATTAAATGTATTTAATATTAACATTTAATTTAAATGTACTTAATGTTAACATATAATATATAATTTATATATAATATAAACACAATATGAAATTTATATTCATGTAATTGATTATATAATTTAATTATATAATTATATTAAATATAGTATTATATATCATATATAATATTAATATAATATAATTATACAGTTATATTAATTACATATAATATATAATACATATAATAAATATAATTAATTATATAATTATATAATCCTATAAGTTGACTTATATGAATTTATATACATTAATATATAATATAAATATTAAATTATATAAGTGCAGTTTAAAAATTTGTTTAAAAAAATATATGACCAGCAAGTGCTAAATATTGAGATAAAAACACTACTGTAAGAATTACTACATGAAGAGAGGATATCCTTAGGGCAATGCACAAACAAGGCCCTAATTCATTTTCCCACATAATTGTGATGTCATGTTTGGAGTTTAAAATATTTTGTGCAACAAACAAATCTTGACCCTGACAAAGCAAATCACTGAACATACAGAAAAGCACAAACTAGGGGTACCTGGGTGGCTCAGTGGGTTAAAGCCTCTGCCTTTGGCTTGAGTCATGATCTCAGGGTCCTGGGATCGAGCCCCGCATCAGGCTCTCTGCTCAGCAGGGAGCCTGCTTCCTCCTCTCTCTCTGCCTGCCTCTCTGCCTACTTGTGATCTCTCTCTGTCAAATAAATAAATAAAAATCTTTAAAAAAATAAAAAGAAAAGCACAAACTATAAATTTCCTTTTAGCAGTTTCACAATTTTTAGTAAAAAAAAAAAAGTTGATATATTTCCTTTTAAATAAATAGTACTTATTAGAGATCAATACAAAAGATAGGAGAAAAAAATTCTCTGTTATACCACCACATAAAGACTTTTCCTAAAAGAAAAAGTTTTTCTTTTTTAATTTAATTTTTTTTATCATGACAAGTATATTTTTTTAAGACTTTGTTTATTCCACAGAAAGAGAGATAGCACAAGCTGGGGGAGTAGCAGAGGGAGAAGGACAAGCAGACTTTGTGCCTAGTGTGGAGCCAGATCTGGGGCTCTATCCCACAACCCATAGATAAGGCAGAGCCCAAACCAATAGTTAGCCACCCAATAGACTCACCTGGCCACCCAGGTGCCCTATGACAAGCATGCTCTTAATCCCCATCACATATTTCATCCATCCCCCACATCCCCTCTGGTGACCAGAGAACAAACTTGTTCTCTATAGTGAAGAGTCTATTTCTTGGTTTATCTTCATTTCTCTCTCTCTCTCTTTTTTTTTTCCTTTACTCTTTGTTTTGTTTCTTAAATTGCACAGAGTGAAATCCTATGGTACTTGTGTTTCTCTCAGTGACTTATTTTCCTTATCATAATACCTTGTAGCTCCATCCATGTCATTGCTAATGGTACGATTTCATTCATTTTGGTGGCTGAATAATATTCCATTGGCTGTGTCAATTCCATATGTCATAAGTCTTCTTTATTCATTCATCTGTCAAGGGACACTTGAGCAGTTTCCGTATCTTGGCTATTGTAAATAATGCTGCAATAAACATAGGGGTTCTTGTATCCCTTCAAATTAGTGTTTCCATATTATTTTGGGTAAATACCCAGTAGTGCAATTACTAGGTCATAGGATAGTTCTATTTTTAATTTTTTGAGGAACCTTCATACTGTTTTCCACAGTGTCTGCACCAGTTTGGATTCCCACCAACAGTGTGGGAATTCACAATGCCTGGCTAACTAGGATAAAATAAACACAGTCCTCCTTGGGAGAGGCTAGTTGAAAAGCAAAGAAAGAGTGACCAGAAAACTGGGCCTCTGTGAAAACAGCCAGATCCAAATTGTGGCTCAATGCTATCTCCCAGGGAATGGATGCTTAATATAGATCAGACATATATCCTTACTAGTCACCTACTCTCTGCCAGCAAGTCAGGAAGGTGGATAGTTCTAATCACACAATGCCCAGAAATGTCCCTGCCCTAGGTATTGAAACTTTGCATTCCTTTCTAATCTTGATTCTTTGACAACCTGCATAATAAAAATGGAGGTATTGTTTGGTGTGGGGTCTTTCTCCACTAGAGCATCTAGTCCCCAGGTCCTCTCTTTTCTCCTTAGTTAGGTGTTTGGAGTAATCTTTTCATTCACCCTCTCAGGGTTTGCTGGCCAAACCAACACAACACTGCACAAGGGTTCTTTTTTCCCCACACCCTTGTCAACACCTATTGTTTTCTTGTATTAATTTCAGCCATTCTGACCAGTGTGATGTAATAACTTACTATAGGTCTGATTTGTATTTCCCTGATGATGAGTGATGTTGAGCATCTTTTCAGGTGTCTTTTGGTCATCTGGATGTCTTCCTTGGAAAAATATCTATTCATGTCTTCTGCCCATTTTGCAGTTGGATTACTTATTTTTATTTTTATTATTTGGTGTTCACTTATCTAGGTTCTTCATATATTTTGGACACTAACCCTTTATTGGATATGTCATTTGCAAGTATCTTCTCACATTTAGTAGGTCATCTTTTTCTTTTGTTGATTGTTTCCTTCACTGTACAGAAGCATTTTATTTTGATGGAGCCCCAATAGTGCATTTTTGCTTTTGTTTCCCTTGCCTAGACATATCTAGAAAGGTGTTGGCTACAGCTCATGTCAGAGAAGTTACTGCCTGTGCTCTCTTCTAGGATTTTTATGGTTTCAGGTTTCACATGTAGGCCTTTAATCCTTTTTGAGTTCATTTTTGTGTATGGTGCAAGAAAGTGATCCAGTTGAATTCTTTTGCATGTTGTTGTCCAGCACCATTGGTTGAACAAACTGTCTTTTTCCCGTTGGATATTCCTGTCTCCTTTTTAAAGATTAATTGACCATATATCTTGGGTTTATTTCTGGGCTCTCTGTTCTGTTCCATTGATCTTTGTGTCTGTTTTGTGCCAGTACCACACTGTTTTGATTACTACAACTTTGTGGTATATTCTGAAATTTGGAATTGGGATACCTTCAGCTTTGTTCTGCTTTTTCAAGATTGACTTGGCTATTCAAAGTCTTATGTGGCTCCATACAAATTTTAGGATTCTTTGTTCTAGTTCTGTGAAAATTGCTTTTGGCATTTTAGTAGGGATTGCTTTAAATCAGATTGCTTTGTGTACTGTGGACATCCAAGCAGTATTAGTTCTTTGAAACCATGGACCATGGAATTAGTTTCCATTTGTGTCACCTTGATTTTCTTTAATCAGTGTGTTATAGTTTTCAGAGTATAGGTCTTTCACCTCTTTGGTTAAGTTTATGCCTAGGTATTTTATTCTTTTTGGTGTAATTATAAATGAGATTGTTTTCTTAATTTCTCATTTTGCTGCTTCATTATTAGAGTATAGAAATGCAGCAGAGTTCTGCATATTGATTTTGTATCCTGTGACCTTACTGAACTCATTTATCAGTTCTAGCAGTTTTTTGGTGGAGTCTTCAGGGTTTTCTATATATAGTATCATGTCATCTGCAAATAGTGATAGTTTTACTTCTTTCTTACCTATTTGGATGTCTTTTATTTCTTTTTCTTGTATGATTGCTGTGGCTAGGACTTCCTATACTATGTTAAGCAAAAGTGAGTTTGGACATCTTTATTTTGTTCCTGATCTTAGAGGAAAAGTTCTCAGTTTTTACCGTTTGCTATTATGTTAGCTATTAGTTTTTCATATATGGCCTTTATTATATTTAGGTATGTTCCCTCTAAACCCACTTTGATGGTTTTCATCATAGATGGACATGGTACTTTGTCAAATGCTTTTTTTTCTGCATCTATTCAAATGGTCATACAGCTTTTGTCTTTTCTCTTGTGTATGATGTCTCATATTGGTTAATTTGTATATATTGAACCATCTTTGCATCCCAGAAATAAATCCCACTTGATTGTGGTGAATTATTTTTTTTAATGTATTGTTGGATTTGGTTTGCTAATATTTTCTTAATAATTTTTGCATCTATGTTCGTCTGAGATACTGGTCTGTAGTTTTCTTTTTTTCGTGTTGTCTTTATTTGATTTTGAAATCAGTGTGATGCTGATCTCATAGATTGGATTTGGAAGCTCTTCCTCCTTCTCTTTCTATTTTTTGGAATAATTTTGGAAGAATAGTAATTAAATCCCCTCCTCCCTTTAAATGTTTGGTAGAATTTGCATGTGAAGCCATCTGGTCTTGGACTTTTGTTTTGGGGAGTTTTTTGATTATTGATTCAATTTTATTGCTGGTAATTGGTCTGTTCAAGTTTGTGGTTTCTTCCTGATTCAGTTTTGGTATGTATATGTTTCTAGGAATTTATCCATTTCTTCTACCTTGTTCAATTGTTGGCATATAATTTTTCATAATATTCTGTTATAATCCTTTGTATTTCTGTGGTGTCAGTTATTATTTCTACTCTTTCATTTCTGATGTTGATTTCTTTCTCTTTTAATGAGTCTGGTTAACAGTTTATTAATTTTGTTTTTCGTTTCAAAGACCACACTCCTGGTTTCATTGATCTCTTCTGTTGTTTGTTATTTTTCCCTTTTGTTTTTTAGTTTCCATATCATTTGTTTCTTTTCTAAGTTTTATTGTTTCTTTCCTTCTCCTGGTTTGGGTTTTGTTTGTTCTTCTTTTTCTAGCTCCTTTAGGTGTAAGGTTAGGTTGTTTATTTGAGACTTTTTTTGCTTCTTGAGGTAGGCCTGTATTGCCATATACTTACTTTTTAGACCACTTTTGCTGCATTCCAAAGTTTTTGGACCAATGTTTTTCATTTTCATTTGTCTCTGTATATTTTTTAATTTCCTCTTTTATTTTATGGTTGACCCATTCATTGTTTAGTAGCATGTCATCTAACTTTCATGTATTTGTATTCTTCACAGATTTTTTTTTCTTGTTTTTGATTTCTACTTTAATAGTGTTGTGGTCAGAAAAGATGTATGGTATGACTTCAGTCTTTTTTAATGTGTTGAGAGTTGTTTTGTGGCCTGTCATGTGATTTATTCTGGAGATTGTTCTGTGTGCACTTGAAAAGAATGTGTATTCCAGTTTTAGGATGGAATGTCCTGAATATGTCTATTAAATCCATCTGATCAATGTGTCATTCAAAACCACTGTTGCCTGGTTGATTTTCTGTTTAGATGATCTCTCTGTTGGTGTAAGTAGGGTGTTAAAGTCCCCTCCTATTTTTGTATTACTTTTGGTTAGTTCCTTTATGTATGTTATTAATTGTTTTAGGTATCTGGGTGCTCCCATGTTGGTTGCACAAATACTTAAAATTATTATATCTTCTTGCTGGATTGTCCCCTTTATGATTATATAGTATTCTTTGTCTCATTACAGTCTTCGTTTTAAAGTCTATTTTGTTTGATACAAGTATTGCTACCCTTGCTCTTTTCTCACTTCCATTTGCATGATAAGTATTTTTTCATCCCTTTACTTTAAATCTGCATGTGTTTTTAGGTCCAAAAATAGTCTTTTGTAGGCATTATATGGATGAGTCTTCCTTTTTTATGAATTCTGTCACTCTGTATATTTTGGTTGAAGTGTTTGGTCCATTTAAATATAATATTGATATATAATATCTATCTCATATATATATAATGTAATTATTGATAGCCGTGTATTTAGTGCCGTATTGTTTCTTGTTTTATGGTTGTTTTGTAGTTCTTCTCTGTTCCTTTCTTCTTTTGCTTTCTTTTCTTGTGGTTTACTGGCTTTATTCTTGTCTTTATTTTTTCCATATCTGTTAATGTTTTTTGATTTATATATAACATCTCGTGGATTTAACAGTCACTATAAGTTGATGGTCTCTGGGGTTTGAATCCATTCTAAAAACACTAAATTTTTATTCCTCTCCCTGTCACGTTTTAGGTATATGGTGTCACACTTTACATCCTTTAATTTTGTGAATCTCTTGGCTGATTTTTTATAGATATACTTAATTTTACTGCTTTTGTGCTTCCTACTTTTCTTATTCATGCTTATAGTCTTTCCTTTTCACTCAGAATCCCCTTTAACCTTTCTTGTATGGCTGTGTAGTTGTCTAGTGGTCATGAATTCCTTGAACTTTTGTTTGTCTGGGAAACTCTTTATCTCTCTTTCTAGTCTAAATGATAGCCTTGGTGGATAGAATATATTTGGCTACAGATTTTTTCTTTAAGTTCTTTGAATATATCATATCATTTCCTTCTTGCCTGCAATGTTTCTGCTGAAAAAAATCAGCTGATAGCCCTGTATATACGGTTTTTCTCCTGTATGCCACTGTTTTCTTTTCTCTTGTGGCTTTTAAAATTCTCTCTTTATGACTACTTTTGCCATTTTAATAACTACATGTCTTGGTGTGGACCTCTTTGGGTCAATTTTTGTTGGGATCTCTCTGTGCCTCCTGGATCTGCACTCTGTTTCTTTACCCAGATTCCAGAAGTTTTCAGCTAGTATTCTACAAACAAATTTTCTGCCCCCATTTTTCCTTCTCTTTCTGAGATCCCTATAATGTGAATGTTTTTATGCCTGGTGGCATGCTGAGTTCCCTTAATCTATTTTTATTTACTCCTTTTATTTTTTTCCTGTCTCCTGTTCCTCTTGCTTACTTCACATTACTCTGTCCTCCAGGTCACTGATCTGTTCTGCTTCCTCTAGTCTGGTGTGCATCCCATTTACTGTATTTCCAATTTCAGTTTTTGAGTTCTTTATCTCTGATTCATTCTTCTGTATGTGTTTCAGTCTTTTAAATAATTATTATTATTCTTTAAGTTTCTATTTAAATTCCAGTTAGTTAACATACAGTGTAATATAAATTTCAGTTACACAGTACAGTGAATCAACACTTGCATGCAATATCCAGTGCTCATCACAACAGGTGCAGTCCTTAATCCCCATCACTGATTTAACCCTTTCCCTTAATTACTTCCTTTTTGGTAACCATCTATTTATTCTATGTAGTTAAAAGTCTGTTGTTGTTGTTTTTCATTTTTATTTGAATTCTCATTAGTTACTCCACTCTTCTCAAGTCCAGTAAATATCTTTATGATCATTATTTTAAATTCTCTGTCAGACATATTACATATGTTTGTTTTGTTTAGATCTCTTGCTGTGATTTTGTTCTGTTCTTTCATTTGGGACATACTTCTCTGTCTCCTCTTTTGTCTAACTCTCTGTGTCTGTTTCTCTGTGTATTGGGGAAGTCAGTTACGTCTCCTGCTCTTGCAAATAGTGGCCTTATGGAGAGGAGGTTGTATAGTGCCCTGCAATGCAGGGTCCCCTGTTCATCAGAACCTGGTGGTTTCAGGCTGTCTCCTGTGTGTGTTATGTGCATCTGGTTGTCTCTTTAGTCCACTTTAGTCCAGTGAATCTCTTTGCCTGTTGTGGGCAGTGTTTATTCCCTGTGTTGTTAATAGGCTAGTCTGGAGCCACTCTTTGTTTGGGTTGGGTCAGACCAGGCGTTTGCCAGAGATGCTATAGCACTGAACTGTAGGAGTTTCTCCCTGTGTTGTCTTCTGGGAGGGTTTAATTGGTGAGCAGGGCCTGCAATCAGACCCGATGTCTACCCCTAACCATTGCTCTGGGTGCAGTCACACTGGTTTGTGTGGTTATCTTCTTCTCACCTTAGAGCAAAAATCACTGTTGTTGCTGTTTGCATACTGGTAGGCCTGTGGCTCTACTTGGGAAGATTCCTGAATTTGGAATGGGGGGAGGGGTGCATGGGTTTGCAGAAAGTGTGGGAGCAGGATGCACAGTATTAATGAGGTTTGTGCAGGCTGGCTGTGGGATGGGGGAGGGGATCTGGTGCTGATTTGGGGAACTGCTACTGAGGGCACATTGGAGAGGGTGGGTCAGCAGAAGTGTCTGGGGTTAGGGAGAGCTGTGAGCAAGCTAGGTGGAATGTTTGTGCTCTGCTTGTTCCTGTAGGTGTCCATGTCTCTTAGGCTCAGGGACAGGGGAGGGAAATGGCAGGTGCCATTTGTTATTTGAGAAGTCTCCCAAAGGTCACTGTCCTACTCATAACATATGCTGAGATGAGTAAACAGATCCCCTTCTAGTGTACCCTTGATGTTTTTCAAACTGCTGCTGCTTTATTATATCTCAGTGAGGTTCTTTGCTCTGCTGTGTGTTTCACAGTGGGGATTCCATTTCCTCTCACCCTCTGGGCTCTTGCAGAGCTGGGCAGCTGATTTTTAAAGTTCCAGGGGTTAAGCCTTGCTGTTGATAAGAATTGGGGAAATTAAGTCCCTCTGGTTTCCAAGGCCAAATGTTAGGGGGTTAGTCTTCCAGTGCAGATCTCCTGTGCCCAGGTGTCTGGTGTAGGGTCTGCTCCTTTCCCCTCTTTATGCCTGCAGTGACCCTCCTCCTGTGGGCAGTTGGAGGTCTGCTTGTTTCCTGACTATCTCTACCCTTCCTACTGGTCTCAATATGTCCTCTTCCCTACATTTAGCTGTGGAGAGTCTGTTCTGTCAGTCTTCCAGTCAGTCCCTGGATTATTTACACTCATGTGGGTGTATTGTAGTTGTTTCCATGGGACAAGGTGAGCCTAGGATCTTCCTCTGCCATCTTCCCTGGCAGTTCTTGATCTTGAGTTTTTAAATTATTATTAAAATACACACTCATTATACTAATCCAGAAAAGCCTTAACTGCATAAGACAAAGATTGAAAATGTTCTCATTTCAAAGGATAAAGTTAAAAGTGTTAATTGTGTTGTTTTCCACAATTTTCTATGCACATATATAACCTTATTATACATATATATCATATTACATTATATACATTACATCATATAATTATATCATATCATAATTTTAATATATATGTAAGTGTAAGGTTATATATGAATGGATGAATATGAATTATGCAATATGTAAAATTGCAGATACATATTGAAATTGTTTATAAAAATTTAAATTCTGGGGATGCCTGGGTGGCTCAGTTGGTTGAGCGGCTGCCTTCGGCTCAGGTCATGATCCCAGCGTCCTGGGATCGAGTCCCACATTGGGCTCCTTGCTCGGCAGGGAGCTTGCTTCTCCCTCTGACTCTGCCTGCCACTCTGCCTGTGCTGTCCTTCTCTCTCTCTAACAAATAAATAAATAAAATCTTAAAAAAAAAAATTTAAGTTCTGTTTTAACTTGTGCTGTCATGAGCACTGGTACATTAATAGCAATTCTCATGTTATCACTTCTAATGTTTTTGCTATTTACTGCATTGAGAGAAAATGCCAGAATTTCAGTAGTGTCTACTTATTGTTATATATTTAGATTATTAGAATTTTTTACTACTGTGATTTTTGTTACAATGAACAACTTTTGGACCTAACTTTAATATTCTATATTTGGAATTATATCCCTATGTAAATAGATTTTCATGAGTGGAATTAATAAAGAAAGGGTGTTACTATTTAGTGTAAAATTGCTTTTCAAGCGGTTTTTACTCTTTTTATGTCATCACAGCAATATGTCAGAGTTATTGAAGATCAATCATTGGAAGATTCTAAATTTTTTTTTTGTATCAAAAAATGTTATAATCTCATTCACAGTTTAGAGGAGATAAATGGAATACTAGGCAGGGGAACTAGTTAAGAATCGATTGCAGTGAACTAGGCAAGAAAAAAATGTGAAAACCTGAAAACGTTTTGCGATATAAGCATTTATTTCTTTGTTTATTTATTTATTTTTTTACTTATTTTCAATTAAAGATTGATCAGGCACCTACTCTGTTCTAAGAATTGTCCTGAGCATGCTGAGTGTTTACTAAGAGACCAGGGCCCACACACTCTTTTCTGGGCACCTAAAGAAAAAGCAGAATGGTGTTGAAATATTGAGGACATAATGGGGACAACCTGGTGGAAAATGTGGCTCTCCATTTGAGATTTGGTGACACTGTGGTTGATTGTATCCCTTACCTGTGTCCTTTTTTGCTCTGTTTCTGCAGCATTGCCTTCTTTCCTCCCCCATCCCTAGAGCCTTTTCAACTGCATAACCTCAATTCATCTTTCAGAACTAGAATAGATATGTTTTCTTCCAGGAAAGCCTCCACATTGCTGCTTTATGGTGTTTTTTATTTCTTAGGAGCTGAGAAGTAGTGTCCTTCAGCAATATACTTAATTTCGGCACTAAATTCTTATTTTTGTAACCATAGCTCCTATTGTTTGTGTATTTCTGCAAGAAAAGAGTTACAGATCAGAAAAGAAAACAAACATAATAAGAGAGTCTTTACATTCGTGGATGTCAGTCATTTCTAGAGAAATAGTTTTCTCTCAAGCATCTCTTCCATGTGAAGTTGTAGTATGGTCAGCATCTCACCCATCCTGGTATATCCTTTGTCTCACATAACCAGTTCCACTTGCTCTGCCTTCTTGACACTTCAGAGATAATGTGATTATGTGATTGATTTTCTTTCATATCAAACGAGGAGATAAATGGTATAAATACCATCTTGTACTGATTCATTTGCCGTACAGTTGACTCAAACATGATTACTGATGTTTCACTTCATTTAAAAGGGTCCTACATCTTTAGCATCTTGTAGAATTGATGGTTCTTTAAGGAGCAGACTCTGTGTTTATTTTTGAAAGACTGTACAATTTATAAACCAAATTGTAATTAAGTTTCCTCTCAAAAAACTCTTTTTATTTTTTTTTAAAAAGATTTTGTTTATTTATTTGACAGACAGAGATCACAAGTAGGCAGAGAGGCAGGCAGAGAGGAGGAAGCAGGCTCCCTGCTGAGCAGAGAGGGCCTTAATCCCAGGATCCTGAGATCATGACCTGAGCTGAAGGCAGAGGCTTTAGCCCACTGAGCCACCCAGGTGCCCCTAAAAAACTTTTTCTTGAAAAAAAAATCTTCCTTCTATTTATCGTAGTTAGAAAATGAAGAATTTGTTTTTACCCTATTTTGTTGATGCCACATAAAGTCTGATAGATATAGTGCTGTATTGACGTATCATAAATGGGAAATGCTCATAGTGCTTTTTCCACTTTTCTCTTTGATAAAACTGTTTTATTTGGTCATGGCTGTATTTTGAAATCATTAGAAAAAGTGAACTTTATCAAATACATCATAAAATGATTTAACTTGACAATGATATGTACATAGAGAATGTATTCATGTCTTTGCCAATATCTTATTTTGATATTGAGACAATATCTTATTTTCCATCATGAAATCTTACAAGTCAAAATATATTAATCCACATTCCATTTGGAAATATAAAAATGAAAACATACAAATTCTGTTAAAGAAAGACATTACTTTTCTAGTTTCTGTGTCTTTCATTTTACCAGTGTCATCTGTCTCCATATATGTTCCATAGAAATATAATTAAAAGTGTTATTTTCTTTTTTGTTTCTAGGCAAGAGCTTTATACAGGAACTTTCTAACCAAGGAAAATTGGAGATATTTACATTTAGTTTGTAACATATCCTTAAAATACATTCATTAGCTATCCTCACCAATATGTCTTTTAGAATTCTTTTCCAAACTGTTAAGTTAATCTTCATCTCTCACTTTTTGTAAGTTTTACTGTGCTTTTCAATGTTTCTCAAGAAATTCGGTACTTTATTACATGTGGTCTACATTATTGCTAGTCATATTTTTATGGGTTTTTTTAGAGATTATTTATTTATTAAAGGAGAGAATGAGAGCATAAGCAGGGTGAACAGCAGGTGAGGGAGAAGCAGGCTCCCCACTGAGCAGGGATCCCAACTTGGGCCTCGGTCCCAGGGCCCTGAGATCATGACCTGAGCCAAAGGCAGGTGCTTAACTGACTGAGCCACCCAGGTAACCCCATATTTTTGGTTTTAAGATCCATCAGATTTGGAGCTGACATCTTTTTCCTGGATGTTGTTTATCCTATAGCAGGAATCAACAAACTTTCTGTAAAGGGACAGTTAGTAAATGTCTTTGAGGTAAGAGAGCTGCAGTGGAACTATACAGCTCTTACATTGTATGCAAAAGCAGTAAAAAACAATATGTAAGTGAATGAGCATGACTATTTGTTGATAAAACTTTATTTACAAAAAGAGGCAATGAGTTGGATTTGGCCATAGTTCACAGATTCTTTGTCTATAGTAGAATCTAAGAACAAAACTCACAGGAGCTACACAAGTAGCATGGGTGCAACAAGCCAGGAGCACTTCTTTCACAGGAAGAAATTTTTTTTTTGTCTATTAAAGAGGTTGGTGTTCTTTAAGAAGCATATATGCTTTTCTGTTTTTCCTAAACATGTCCCTGTTTTATTTCCTGGTTTCTGACAGAGTTGGGCACAATTTAACTGTTTTCTGTTTACCATTACTATTAAAATAAGAATGGTATCACAGTCAACATTATACTTTGGTGTAGACAGCACGGAGTAGTGCAGACTGTGGCAGTGGAGATAATGGCATGTGGGAAAGAGGCCAGTGTTTCCAGATAATTCCAGTTATTCGAATTGTGAGAATGACTTATACTGTAATTTTCACAAATTTCAAGTGTTTGCAAATAATTTAAAAATTATGTAGGTGAAAAATGTATGGTTCATGTAAAAAATGTCTGCAGGCTAGGACTGACCAACCATTTGCAACATTGGTTTCGTAGCACACAGCATGCAAAAGGTGTTTGAGGAATAAATGCCAGGTGGGTGTCATGTTATTTAGAGGGCTGAAAATATAAAGCATGTTAGTTTAGAAAGACTAGAAATATCAAGCCTCTCATTTTCTCTTATAGACACAACACAGTCACCAGTTGGTCACTAGTCATAGAGACATGTACAAAGGTGTTTCTTAGACTAGAACTTGTGTTACCTAATTCATGTCACAGGAACAGAAAGCTAATTGGATGTAGTGGAGGTGAGAAAAAATATCCATATTGCGTCTGTAGGGAGGTAGACTGAGAAAGGTAGATAATAAAGATAGATATTAAAGTTGGATAAAGTATAAGTATGCATCAAGTAGCAGAAGAGCTCTGAATGGGGACAAAACCCACATGAGCCTAGACTTTACCAAGATTTGTTATCTAATGGGGTAAAGACCTGGGCATAAAAATTAATGTTTAGAGACATTCACTCTGAGGCTGATGGGGTTTGTGGCAGGGATTTGAGGACAGAGGACTCATCAGTTCCCTCAGAATTGACCCTTAAAATAGTTATGGAGAGTAGTAAGTCAAGCCTCAAGTCAAGGTGCTTGTTTCTGAGTGTAAAGGGGAACTAATCACCCTGGACAAAATCCTGGAGCTTTTTACATGCTCTCATGTATTTGTAAGCAAGAAAGCACCACTCTCAACTGAGCCGTGACTAGATGCTGGTGGGGCTGGCTTCAAGTTTCAGCTGCCGTGATAGTGTTAGAGCCTGAGTAGTTCTGGTGGTCAAGACAAGATGTAGACCGATTTTACCCTTTGGATTTAATCTAATTAAGAAAGGTAAATTCTGTTCTTATCTTCTCCCCTATTCTAACTTGATAACTTGATCCAGGGCAGATTTGACACAGCTTTTAGATGAGTTCCTTATCTCATATTCCTCAGAGTAACATTATTGGAAGAAATCTCAATTAACATTGGGATGTGTGGCAGTTCCAACTCAAGTTGTTTAGAAGTATTTGGGTCGCATCATAACCTGTGTAGGGTGAATGTGCACGCAGTGATACCTCTGAGAGTCTCCTAATACACTGTATTCTCACCCACAGGTTTAGGAGATCTTCCCTCCCATCCTCCCTCCCTCCGTCCCTTTCTTCCTTCCTTTCCCTTTTTCAGCACCTATATCTATGATCCAAATAGAGCAGAATCATTTCTTTGGTGATTCATGTAGATTCATAAGTTAATGATGAATCACAAAGATGGAGGAAAAGTTTATTTTTATAAATCTCCACTAAAGAGAGATGATAAAATTCGAGATGATTTGTCAAATCTATATTTTGAAAGCAGTCACAGGGTTCAAAATAAGAACTCCTAGATCATTCCTATAAGCCACTCAATATTTCACAGAGCTGCTAACCCACACTTTATTTTATTATTATTTTTTAATTTTAAATAAATAAATAAATTTATTTTAATAAAATTAAAAATTTTATTTATTTATTTGACACAGAGAGAGAGAGAGAGATCACAAGTAGGCAGAGCAGCAGGCAGAGAGAGAGGGGGAAGCAGGCTCCCTGCTGAGCAGAGAGCCCGATGTGGGGCTCGATCCCAGGACTCCGAGATCATGACCTGAGCCGAAAGCAGAGGCTTAACCCACTGAGCCACCCAGGCGCCCTATCCCACACTTTATTTGAGGTTAAATTAAACTATAAAATATGAATGTTAAAATGTAAAGGTAGCATAAACTCCAGTTTTAGATTGAATATAAAAACTCATAGCTATGAAGGTAGAAGTATATGATAGAGAAGTTTTGCCTTCAAGATCAATAAACAAGGGGAATCATATTGTACATAATCTTGAAATTATAAGAATACATTACCTACAGGAGGGCTGTACATGGTCAAAGATTATTGTTTCAGATCTTGACTTAACTGAAGTTTAATTACAAAATTAATTTTTCACTATCATAAGTATATCACAAAAAGACTGTTTCATTTTTTGTTTCCCTATATGACATATATATGTATGTATATACATATATATACACATATACACACACATATATATACACATATATGTATATACACGCACATATATATACATATATATGTGTATATATATATATATATGACATTTGTTTCTACCTATATGACATAATCAGAATACAAATTACTATAATGGAAAGAAATCTAGTTTATTTTATGTCATGGGGATAGGGAAAAGATCGGATTTCATCAGTCACCTGTCTCCCTGTTCTTTTACCTTTTGCCCGGATTGGGAATTTCTCAGGAAAGGAATTTCTTCTTCCCATAGTATGGCTATGGCTTAGAATTCATAAGTTTTTTAAAAAAGATTTTATGTATTTATTTGAGAGAGAAGGGGCAGGGCTTGAGCACAAGCAGGGTTAGGGACAGAGGGATAGGGAAAAGCAGGTTATCTGCTCAGCAAAAGCCCATTGTGGGGCTGGATCCCAGGAGCCTGAGATCAGGACCTGAGCCAAAGGCAGATGCTTACCAGACTGAGCCACCCAGGCATTACAGAAATCATAAGTCTTAAGAACGTCATCATTTGACTTGTTCACATTGTCAAGGCTGAACTCTGCCTTGAAGCATCCTCTCAAAATGGAGCTATTCCCTGAAGAACTCTCAAGGATTAACTCTTCAGTCTTACCTGATCCAGCAGAGATAAGCTTTTTCTTCATTTGTTCTTCCTGATACTGTTACATTTAAAACAGACTTTTTATTTGAAGTGGTTTGTCTTAATATCCAAAGCGAGTAAGTTGCTTTATTTGCATTTAAAAACAATGTTACAGAGACTGTTACCAGATTTAGCAAAAAACAAAAAAGGTGCAGGATGCATAGTTAAGTCTGAATTATTCCAAATTGCCTATGCATATATTCATTGAAATAAAAATATTGCATGGGACACACTTATATTAAAAAATTGTTAATGTGAAATAAATTATGTCTCTAAATAGCAGACCTCATTTTTTAATTGTGTTTCTCTGATGATTTCTTTCTAACAATCCTTGTTTTGCAAAATTTATTGATGAAATTTCCATGCCTTTGCATTATGTGTTCCATTTCCATCACAGCATAGCTTCTTCAGTGGTCACATTCAACTTATTTCATGCTTTTGCCCACTGAATCTTTATTAATAAGAAAACCATGAGCCAGCATAGTGAACATGTGCTTACTTAAAGTTCACAACTCTGAGAATTGCTCTGTAAATTTGATTTGTTGAAGCACATAATGCCATCTTTCATGGCATAATAATTATCCACTTCAAAGTAGAATTTCTTTCCCTGTTAATAAGTGATGTTGTAGCTTTTGAATATAACCTTAATACTAATTGCCTACAACATTACAGTTCTTTCTTGAATGTACCCAACAGATGCCTTTAAGCAATGAAATACTTAAGTAACGCTGGTTGTGCTTCTCAAGTGGTATGATGCTACCACTAATGAGATTTTGGGAACTATGAATGAGAAGTAAGTAGGCCTTGATAGATTATGTAAAAAATAAACAAGATTTTTTTAAATAGAAGTGAAGTATAATTTTAGTGCTTCAGGTAAACTCAGGTATCTCTCAACTGCATTTCTTTTATGGTGTGTGTGTGTTTTGTTCTTACCTTCTATATTGTTGTTGCTTGCCTTCTGTTTTGTTGTTGTTGTTGAGGTACAATGGCATATGATGTCATATTAGTTTCAGGTGTACAACATCATGATTGGCTATTTATATATTTTGCAAAATCATCACTACTGTAAATCTTAACATCCATCACCACACACATAGTTTTAAGGTTTTTCTGGTAGAAGGTTTTTTTTTCCTTGAGATGAGGACTTTCAAGATGTACTCTTTTAACTGCTTATTTCAGAAATGAAATACTATTAGCTATATTCACCACACTGTACATTACATCCCCATGTCTTAATTATTTTATAGCTAGATGTTTGTACATTTGGACTATTTTCACTTATTTCTCCCTCTCCCCACCTCCAGCCTCTGGAAACTACCAGTCTGTTCTCAGTATTTATTTGCTTGGTTTTATTATTCTTGTTGCTGTTTTAAAATTCCACATATGAGATCATATGGTAGCTGCCTTCTCTATCAGCCTTCTTTCACATAGCATAAAGTCTTTTCCGTCCATATTGTCACTCATGTCAAAATTTCATTCTTTTTTATAGCTGAATGGTATTCCATTGCGTATATGTATCCCTTCTTCTTTATCCATTCATCAGCCAGTGGATGTTTAGACTGTTTCCATAGTTTGGCTATTGTAGATAATGCTGCTATAAACATTGGGGTACATATGTCTTTTTGAATTAGTGTTTTTGTTTCCTTTGGATAAATTTCTAGAAGTAGAATTGCCGGATTATATGACAGTTCTATTTTTAAATGGTTGAGGAACCTCCATACTGTTTTCCATAGAGATTGTACCAATTTACATGTTCACCAATAGTGCACAGATGTTTCCTTTTTTCCAACACCCTCACCAAAATTTGTTATTTCTTGTCTTTTTGATGATAGCCATCTTCTAACAGGCATGAGGTGGTACGTCATTGTGGTTTTGATTTGCATCTTCCTGACAACAAGTGATATTGAGCATCTTTTCATGTGTCTGTTGGCCATCTGGATGTCTTCTTTTGGAGAAATGTCTATTGAGATCCTCTGCCCATTTTTTAACTGAATTGTTTTTGCCATTGAGTTGGAGGTGTTCTTTGTATATTTTGGATATTAAACCCGTATCAGATACATGCTTTGCAGATATTTTCTTAGGTTCAGCAGGCTGCCTTTTCATTTTTGGTGGTTTCCTTTGCTGTGCAGAAGCTTTTTTAGTTTGATGTGGTGTCACCTATTAATTTTTGCTTTTGTTGCTTTTGCTTTTGGATCCAATCCGAAAGCTCTTTGCCAAGACCAGTGTCAAGGAGCTTACCACCTATTTTTTCTTCTAGGAGTTTAATGGCTTCAGGTCTTACATTCAAGTCTTTAGTCCATTTTGAGTTAATTTTTCTGCACTGTGTAAGACAGTAATCTAGTTTCATTCTTTTGCATGTGACTGTAAACTGGATTTTTTACAGATCCCAAATTGGTTTTTGAATGCAAGAGAATTGAACAATACCTACTGGTAACAAAATTATAAAATTACTTTAATTGTTCTGTTCAAACAGTATAATTACTGAAGGAAGAGGACAATTTTGTGATAATGACTTCAGTGTTGATAGGACACAAGATGCCATTTGAACAACATTATGCAAAATATGAGCAAAGCAATCAACATATTCCCTAGAATCAGTCATGCTTTGCTTCAACTTTGTATAAACACGTCCACACATTTACATGGACTTTCACAGGAATGTCCTAGTCTCACCAAGACAATGCAAATCTTCTCATTAACTCCTAACTCACTATGAGACTCTCTGCAAATAATTTTTGGAAGTCTCAAGTGGATATTCACTTGTTTTATTCACAATAGCCTTATAAGGGAGACTTTTTCACAAGAAAAAATATTGTACTAGCAAAATAATTAATTTTGCATTATGATACTTGCTTCCTTGGCTATGCCATAGAA
The DNA here is from genome assembly GCA_003697995.1 of Taxidea taxus jeffersonii. Classification (NCBI taxonomy): domain Eukaryota; kingdom Metazoa; phylum Chordata; class Mammalia; order Carnivora; family Mustelidae; genus Taxidea; species Taxidea taxus. The sequence goes on from RCUC01135633.1 coordinate 20,511, forward strand.
AGAGAGAGACATTTAGGTCTTTGATAATAGTAATAGCTATTGCATTTTTTAAAATTCTACTATTATTTCTTTGTGGAGATTGAAAATTTTTGGAATATGAAATTATTTCTGGTGTGGTAAAGTCAGTTACTTCAGCTGCAAAACTGATCATATTATATGGTGCAGAAGGTTAGTACAACTTCTTTTGTGATTATTTCATCTGCATCTGAATTTCTTTATTAAAGTTTTTATTTTATCACTTTCTTAGTACTAGTTGAATAAATTATACATGTGACATTCTTAGCTGTCAGTATATGTGTGTTTACAGCTGACTTTCCACTATTTTTAATATTGAATAAATAATTGCACACTGTACAAATTACGTACTTCAAAAGGGCTTTTCTTTAAGAAATGTTCACTATTCAGAAAATGTATCCGTATGCACTAATGAATATATACTAACAAGCATTTTGGTATTCTGGCTTTCAAACATACACAAATAAAAGCTAATAGCCATCCCTGGAAGAACTGGAGGTTGCATCTCATACCTCACTGTAAATGTGATGAACTATTCAAAGACTGGGGAAAATGTGAATCAATAAATCGAGTTCACATCTAAGATAAAAGAGAATTTTCCATTTGCCTGATTCAAGGGACAGATGTACCTCCAAGGCACAGTCTTGCCCATCTTATATAAAGTTTTGGGGAGATGTGTCTGTATTCAGGGACCATTCTAAGAAGAACAAGTGGTTAGGGCTTGACAGATTTGCAGCTGTGTTAGTATGATTTGGGAAGAAAGTGATTATGAATGTCTGCCTTTCAGAAACATGAGCACTGGAGCAAGATGCTTGCTGATTTGTTCTTATACAGACAAGGGGCTATCACTGATTGGCTGTCTTTCAGAGAAGGAATACTGATCTGAAGCCTCCTCTGAAGATGGTTAATAGTCCAGGACCTGGGATTCTAGCCAAAGAACAGTTTTATCCTTTCTTGAATATGAACAACAAGTATGTCTAATTCTCATTCTCTCATTCCAGTCTTTTCCTTAGCCCAACCTGTAGGAAAAATCCAAGGATTATCCTAATTTTTATTTGTGTTGCTGTGGTTCTCACCTAGTGCCACTTTAGAGATTTAAGCATTAAAATTATAGCCTAAAAATAACTGACTGCTGATTTTAAAAAAATATTGAAAAAAGGTGAATACAAGGCATTTAAGACATTTTCAAAAAGTCAACATAGCAAGCAGGACAAAAATCATTAATTATAGGAAGTGTCCTGAATATACAAGGCACTTTGCAGCCCTACTTATAAAATGAGTTATTTCTCCTGTTAGGTGTACCTCTCTCTCACACACACACACACTCACCAAAATTATCTTTGAATCATTGTAAAGCATAGAAAGGGATTTTGTTTCAAAATCCTAAACACAGGACTGTGATTTTTCTTTTCCCCAAGGGATGACTTCATAATAGTATTTTGCATAGCTAGATGCTCAAACACAGATTGATGCCTTTCTTAAATCTTTCATCTGATGTCACAAGGTTAGAATTTTAAGAAATAGCCTCTATTTCAGGGGTAAGCATATAAACATGAGCAAAGCTGATATAGAAAGTGTTTAATCTCTGAGCAATTTAATTTTTTAAATCCTGGAAGAGGGGTGAGCAGGAATACCACTAGGATGAAGTGTAGAAATCTGAGGTGCAGTCAGATGAAATTGCTTGCTCGGGTCCATGCAGTGAATTGTAGCATTGGAGCTGTGGTTGGATTCCTGGTGTTCCAGCTGCCTTTCCGGCCCTCTTCTGCATCCATCATGCAGTCAGTGAATGTGTAACTGCTCGGGTTTTGGTTGTTACATAGACATGGTTCAAGGTCTTTCTGCTATAGAAAGCTGGATGAATATGGCGAGATATTAAACCTCCCAGAGCCTAATTTTTCTATCAGTAGAGACAATGATAATATCTGATTCCTAAGTTTGATGTCAGGTTTTGTTTTTTGTTTGTTTTGTTTTGTAGTTTATTTGGTGGGGGGTGGTGCACAAGCAGGGGGAGGCACAAAGGGAGAGAGAGAGAGAATTTTTTTTAAAAATCTCATTGAGGTTTTTTTTTTTTTTAATTTTGCTTTTCTCACTGGTTCCAAGATTCATTGTTTATGCACCACACCCAGTGCCCCATGTAATACATGCTCTCCTTAATACCCACTATCCTCCAAAACCCTCAGTTTGTTTCTCGAGTCCATAGTCTCTCATCGTTGTCTCCCCCTCCAATTTCCCCCAATTCACTTTTCCTTTCCTACTCCTAATATCCTCCACTTTATTCTTTATGCTCCACAAGTGAGTGAAGCCATATGATAATTGACTTTCTCTGCTTGACTTATTTCACTCAGCATAATCTCTTCCAGGCCTGTCTATGTTGATACAAAAGTTGGGTATTCATCCTTTCTGATGGCTGTGTAATATTCCATTGTATATATGGACCACATCTTCTTTACCCATTCATCTGTTGAAGGGCATCTCAGCTCTTTCCACAGTTTGGTGATTGTGGACATTGCCAAACATTGAACATTGGAATACAGATGACCCTTCTTTTCACTATATCTATATCTTTTTTTTTTGATGTACAAAAACTGCACATATTTAATGCATACAGTTTTATAAGTTTGGACCTGTGTATACATCCATGAAACCATCATCACAATCCAGGAAATAAACATTCCTATCACCTCCAAAAGTTTCTTCCCTGCCCCCTGTTTTTTGTGTGGTTAGAACAGTCAACATGAGGTCTACCCTCTTAACAAAATTTTTAGTTGTATAGTACAGTTTTGTTAACATAATAGATAGTATGTTATCGAGTAAATCTCTAGAACCTATTTACCTTGCATAATTGTAACTATATAAATATTAAACAACAAATTGCCATTTTCTCCTGTCCCCAGCTACATCTGTATCTTTGGGGTAAATACCCAGTAGTGCAAATTGCAGGGTCATAGGGTAGCTCTATATTTAATTTTTTGAGGAATCTCCATACTGTTTTCCAAAGTGGCTACACCAGCTTGCATTCCCACCAACAGTGTAAGAGGGTTCCCCTTTCTCCACATCCTCTCCAACACTTGTTGAGAGAGAATCTTGAGCTTAGGTAGGCATCAGGCCCAGCTTGGAGGCAGGCAAGGGGATTCATCTCATGACCCCTGAGCTGAAATCAAGAGTCTATTACTCAACCAACCGAACCACACAGGTGCTCCTGGTATGAGTTTCAGCTGAAATCAGTCGCATGATATGCTTGACATAGTGTTTGGCATATAATGTATGTTCTAGAAATGTTAGTTATCAGGACTTCATTATATCATGTTGGACTGTCCTAGCAGAAGTCGGTGTATTACAATGATATCAATGACCTGGCAGCAGTTGAGTCTATGCTTTGTAATCATCCCTCTGTTTATGGTAGCAGTTTTGTGGCACACATTTACTTGGAAACAGCTTGGCTCTGTAAATTATTCTTTGCCCGTGTACTGATCACACTGGCCAGCTGTTGGTATAAGCTCCTTGTCTCAGCCACTGGACACAATGCAGCTTTATTTCTAGAATGAGGGTCCACAGGGGACCACCTTCGTGCTGCCATGCAGGAACCTGAGTTCTGTCTGGTGGTTTCCCCAGCTATTCTGAGGTCTGGAGTCTTCCACTGGTTCTCTGCATTTGACTGTCCAAGGAGGAGGGGGAAGACAGCACAGAGGAGCATGCCGGTTTTTGAGAGGCCAGGCCTGGGAGCCACATTTATCACTTCTGGCAGTGTTCCCGTGCCATGAAGACTGAAATGTAGCCAAGCCTTGAGCCTGTGCGAGAGGACAAATGGAGTTTGTGGAGCATGGCCAAAACACACCTGAGGTGTGCTGATGCATATGAGAGTGGCGCGAGGGTCCATGCAGCCTCATTACAGCTCATTTGCCTGAGCCTCATAAATAACATGGCAGTTAATTTGCTGTGCCTTGTCATCCCTTATGCCGAGTGGAGGAACTGAGAACATAAGTGAATCGCTCAAGGTTGTCTTATTTGACAAGGGTATAACCACATTTTTTTTCAGGTGCTATCAACCTAAATCCAAGATTCTTGATTTTATGTCCACATAGGAACTTTGGCTAGATCACTGATTGCTTTTTCATTACTGTTCTATTGAAAAAGTGTTTAAATCACTGAGGTTAACTAACTTGCCAGTTAATTCTTTTGTTTTTAATATTTTCAAAATTAAACTTTTTATTCTACATCATTATTTTTGGAGGCAACATTTCCCCAATCAAGTATTTTGCAGATATATACTTCAGTGTTTTTTACAGATTAATAATACTTCTGGTTTCTGAATAAAATTTTAGTTTGTTTAGCAAAGCATTGCATTTTTCTAAACCTCATTCATTCTGTAAATATTCGGAATATCTTTTAAACGTGGGGCTTATGTAAATGGTATCTTTCTTAAGGAGTCTTCTCACAGCAGGAGCACCATGCCCTGAGCTTCACCATTAATGAGTTCCAGATAAATGTTTGTATATTTTAAACATTTTCAAAGTTATTAGCTAAGTAAAAATTAGATTATAAATAATGTTCATATTTGATGTGTACAAGCAATGATTTTTTTAAATGGCAGCTGGATACTTTTATGTGAATTATCTCAGTGATACTTTTATTTATTTATTTTTAAATTATTTATTTTAGAGAGCACGAGCAGCAGGAAGGGCAGAGAAAGAGGGAGAATCTCAAGCGGACTCCACACTGAGCACAGAGCCTGATGCGGGGCTTGATCTCATAACCCTGATATCATGACCTGACCCAAAACCAGTTGGATGCTTAACTGACTGAGCCATCCAGGTGCCCCATCTCAGTGATGCTTTTAATTAATAAACATGGAGATCGCTGAGTAAAACCCTGTAAACGTTATTTTAGTCTTCTTCACATTGGGTAATCCTAGGAAATTTGCTTTTAGCTAATGTACATTTATTGGATTTTAATTAAAGGCTCCTAGGAAATCACTAATAACTCAAACCGGTAGTGAGATGAATCCCATATTAGAATTAGCATCTATTTTCAAAGCCAATTAAACTTTCATACTGAAATTTTAAAATAAACGTCCAGTGTGTTCTCAGCTCTTTTTGCATGCGTCCTCGCAGCCCGAGCTCGCAGTGCCTTGGGGAGTGTCATCATCCTGATTCTCTGACTACAGTTGGGGAATGAGCTCCAGAAACAAAGTAATTAGAGTTTCTTTAAGAAAATTTTTAAGTGATTTCTGTGGTGTTACACTTTCGTATATAGTAGGAAAGAAGAAAGAGCCATAAAAGTGAGGGAATGTGGAAATAGTCCCAACACTTCCTGCTCTTTAAAAATCGGATTGTGGGGGCGCCTGGGTGGCTCAGTGGGTTAAAACCTCTGCCTTCGGCTCGGGTCATGATCCCAGGGTCCTGGGATCGAGCCCCACATCGGGCTCTCTGATCAGCGGGAAGCCTGCTTCTCCCTCTTTGTCTCTGCCTGCCTCTCTGCCTACTTGTGATGTCTCTGTCAAATAAATAAATAAAATCTTAAAAAAAAAAAAATCGGATTGTGTAGGTCCCCAAAGTTTAAAACAGCTTGTCAGTGTTGTGAGCACATTTTAAATTACACCAACTTTTGAAAAGAAGAGATAAAGTGTTTCAAGAGGGAGATCTTAGTTACCACCTTACATTCTTTTTTTTTTTTTTTAAGATTTTGTTTATTTATTTGACTGACAGGGATCACAAGTAGGCAGAGAGGCAGGCAAAGAGAGAGAGGAAGGGAAGCAGGCTCCCTGCTGAGCAGAGAGCTCAATGAGGGACTCAATCCCAGGACCCTGGGATCATGACCTGCGCCGAAGGCAGAGGCTTTAACCCACCTTACATTCTGCAAAGAGTTAATAAAGGTTGAAGAGCGGCGTTTTTTGTACAGAATGGCCATTTGCTGCTGATTGTCTCCTAAGCTTGCATGTTCGAGCATCGTCCAGAGGTTACCAGAGTTGCGGAGTAAAATACAGGACACTCAGTGACATTTGGATTTCAGATGAATTATGCATATTGTTTGGTATAAATATGTGCTGGCAATTATTTGTTGTTTATATTAATATAATAATAATTCAGATGTGACTGGTAACCCTTTATTTTTATTTGTTATATTTGACAGCCCTACAATATATTGACTTCTCTTTCTGGGTCCTGACTTTCAGATTTTGGAGTCAGGGAGTTGACTGAACCAGTTTAGGTCAGGTGCCCATTTTGGGCTTCTCAGCCAGTTTCCTGTACAAGGAGTTGCATCGTTTTGCACAGCAGCTGGCCTGAGTGTGTGTGAACTGGGTGGATGGGCAGCTAAGCAGGTTTTGACTTAGGTGTACACAGAGGACAGCAAAATCGTCCTGGTGGGGTTTGAGCTCTGTTTCCTAGCTTGCCTAAGGCCAGGTCCCATTTGTCTTCCTGAGTTTTCTAAGATCCCTTAGCATCCTTAAATTAATGACATAAGCTGGTTCAAGATGGATGCCTGTAATTTGCAACTTTAAACTACATTAACTACATTATTTTAATGGTAATTTCAAATAATGCAGAAGAACTTATTTCAGCAATGTCTACTGTTACAGTGTCCATTATTTTGTTTTAAAATAGTAGAACCTTAGAGCTTACCAGTGCTCCCAGTAGACCCCCACTCTGTCTAATCAGATTTGAGATTTGTCAGTGCATTCTCTGAGGGGATATGCAAATGCGGTAAAAGCAGTGCTTTTGCGGGAAAGGCTGTAGGTCCTGCTCATCTCTCATAGAAGATATGGCGTCCTCTTTAGCCAATGCGAGAGCATATTTCACTTTTCTGACTAAAATTGGTATTGTTGCAAAGAAATAGACCCAGAAAGAATGAATATATTCTATACACAAGATTTGAGAACTAGTATCTTATATAATATACCACTGTGCATGTTTTCTAGATGTAAACCATGTGGCAGCTACTCACTGATTTGTGATGTATGGAAATTGCTATATGGTATGAATTTTTTTTAAGCTTTGCCTTTTATACAGCTCATGAAATTTAAAAACTTGGTCCTTGCCACAGGGTAGATCATTTCCCTAGAATATCAGAAAGAGTAAGTACATTTTTCTGGGCTCTGACATAAAACCATAATTCACAGAGCTAGAGATGAGAGAGTTGGTCTTTGTAGACACTTTACATTTAATGCTTGGTTACATGAAATTACATGCTTCAAAATTGCATCTATAACGTGCTATCATGGATAATGTATGGTTCGGGTGTTGTTTACACAAGTGACATCTCTCTCCATCCTGTATTAGTCATTATCCTGCTGATAATCACAGGTAAGAAGAAACAGAAGCACAGATATATTCTAAGACTTCTGTAACTGGTGCTGTTAAGATGTAAGTTTAAAACCAGTGACTTAGATTTTTACTATAAAATTGAATCTAGTAGTTGGGCTTTACCAAAAGCTAAATGCATGGAATTGTCATTTTTAAAGAACTGTTCTAGTAGGAATGGGGGACATTAGGTATGTTCACTTTGAAATTTTTGCTAACAGTGATGACTCACTGTAAAGGGTATAGACTTTCACGGTGTAAATCTGATCGTTCTTAAAGAGAAACTTCTAAAAGTTGTGTTCCATGAGAGCCAAAATTCCAGATTGCAAAGCCTCACATTTCAGACTGAAATTCCAGACCCTATAATGGGTTAGATTATGACTGGCACATTTATATTTCTTTCTAAATTAAATATATCCAAGGCAGCTTAATGGTCATAAACTGGCTAATCTTCAGTAACCACCAGCAAATTCTCTGTATCTGTCTGTATTATCTAGTTTCTCTAAAAACACAATTCAGTTCGTCCTTTTAATCTTCCAAACATGAATATTCTAATGAAATTAAAAAAAATACTCCCCAATTTAAGTTAAGGTATCAACAAACATTTTTATTTCCTCAAAAGGAAGAATTTGTTTGTCAGTGTTCAGTTGCTAGTGGATTAACATCAGTTCTGATTTATTCATCATTCATTTGTTCTATTTCAGTGACGTTCTGGGCTAGGTTATGAGTGAATATATGAAGGATAGAAAAAATCCAAGCAGAAATCTTTTATTTTTGTAGTTACCTGAAGGTGGTGGCAGTATTCTTTAAAAATGTGTAATATTGGGGTGCCTGGGTGGCTCAGTTGGTTAAGTGTCACGATCCCAGCGTTCTGGGGTCAGGGCCTCACAATGGGCTCCCTGCTTAGTGGGGAGTCTGCTTCTCCCCCAGGTTGTTCTCTCTATCTTGCTCTCTCAAATAAATAAATAAAATATTAAAAAAATAAAGATGTGTACTAGTTATTAACTGTTAATCTAAAAAATATACCTGAAATCTAAACTGTAGTTTAAATTGGCAGAGAGCTGTAATTAGAAAGCTAGGTGAAGAGCTGGGAAATTCCTCCTAAAGGTCAAAGCCAGAGCTTGACATCTAGAGGATTAACAGTACAGGAAAGATTTTGAGATAGAATAGGGGGGAAAAAAAAAAAAGGTGACTTTTTTTTTTTTTTAAATTCCAGTGCTTTGGAACATTCTAATACTTTTAAATCCATTTCTCCTTATAACCCATTAAAAATTTTACTGTATACTTAAAGCTCCAAGGATGTTGTCATTGCTGTGTTATACAGACAATGTTTATTGTGATTAGTTTATATAAATCAACATACCTGTGTGGTTATTCTTCATTCTTCCACATTTCCTTGAGGAGGACTCTTTAGCATTTCTCATGACATCGATCTAGAGATACCAGCTCTGTGGTTTCAAGATAGCATCCCATAGTCTTCTAGCCCTGAATATTTCCATGGAGAAGGCAGGAGCATTGGTGGTATAGTGGTTAGCATAGCTGCCTTCCATGGAGAAGGCAGCCATCAGTCCACTCGCAGTTCTTTGGAAAGTAATATATGTATTGTTTTAGTTGCATTTAATTTTTTTTCCCGTCTTTACTATTCAGCAATTTAGTATGGTACAGTATGATCTTTATATTCATCTTGTTTGTGATATATAATATTGCTTTTTAAAAAAAATATTTCATTTATTTATTTGACAGACAGAGATCACAAATAGGGAGAGAGGCAGGCAGGTAGAGAGATGGGGAAGCAGGCTCCCTGCTGCTGATGATGTGGGGCTCCATCCCAGGACCCTGGGATCATGACCTGAGCTGAAGGCAGAGGCTTTAACCCACTGAGCCACCCAGGCACCCCTAATAATACTTCTTAAATCTGTAAGCTAGCATCTTTAAAATATAGAAGTTAGTATCTCTTATATTTTTTTACTTCATAGTATCTTTCAGTAATTTTTAAAAATTGTCAGAAATTTGTCCTTTTCCTTCCTCTTTTTTCCTTACAATATGATAGAACATTCTTCCATGTCACTATGTCTGTGTTGCTTTTGATTTTATTTTCATCTTTTTTTCAGATATCTTTATTTTAAAAAAATCTTTATCTTTGATCTTATCTTTGGTATATTTTATCTTGGTTTACCTTCCAGTTTAAAAAGCCTCTTTTTAGTTGTGTATAATTTTCTGATAATCTCATCCTTTAAGTATTCTGTTGATTATTTTATATTTTATTTCTGGAATTTCTGTTTCAGGCTTTTCTATAATTTCTCCATCTGTCTTTTCAATTGTGAGGCCCTCAGTCCTACAACCTCAAGAAACTGGATTCAGCCCACAAACCTGGAAGTTTAAAGAGGACCCTGGCCCTCAGGGGAGATAGCTGTTACCTGGATTCCGCATATGAGACCCTGAGTAGAGGACCCATCCCAGTGGTGCCCAGACTTGTAGTCTATGGAAACTTCAGGATAATCTATGCATGTTTGTTGAAGTGACTACATAACATTAGACTCATAGCATAGCAATTTGATTCACCAAGGCAAAATTAAATATAATTAGGAGGTGTTGAAATTTCTTAACTCTCACCAAACCAGCTGGGTACCATGAAGGAGTATTTGCATCTTGCGAGGGTCACTGCTTGCAAATCCATATTCCTTCCTTGGTGGCTGTGGGAGCTTGTGAGAGACCATTTCATCACCATCCATCCAAAGGGAGAGCTTTTTCCACCTCACACACATCCCATAGCATCACCTATCAGTGGAGAGGACCAGGGCTAAATATTCTAAGACACACAGAAGGGAGGGTTATTGGGTTTTCTAGATAAGGAAATTCGAGATTTCAGAGCTGTTGCAAATTCCTAATTTCTTATGAGCAGGAGGGAAAAGGAAATGAAGAAAAGCTTAGACTGAATAACCTGGCTCTTAGAAGGGAAAAACTGAATATGCTCCCAAATCTAACTCAAGTTATCCTTATCAAAGACCTTTTTCTCATTTCAGCAAAGTGCTTATAATCAACAACTTTTCACTTCTAGGCGGTATCTTCTCTTGAGGAATCTTTCAGATTCTTGAAATATCTTTCAAGTCACATCTATGGGTTTTGAAACATTGTTGCCTGTACTTTCTGTCTTGTGTCCTCATTTAGTAGAATGAAGTTACCCAAGTAACCTTGTTTTCTTTGGCCCTCAATGGAAGTCCCTGTTGATACTTTTCCCAGGTTTTATGGCAACCTCTGTTTCGCTGTGTCTCACAGTGTCTTGTATTTTGGGGAAGGGGCATAAATTGAGAATGGAGGTGGTGATCGGTGCTACTCTTGAGACTAGGTATTACCTGAAAGATTTGAAAAACGGGAAGAAAACTCGGTTTGCCATCTGTATAAATATAATACCACTGATTTCACTCAGATCTGGAGATAATACTTCAAAGCTGCAAAGGATCTGATTTCTAGGAAGAGTGCCTATTGTACTTTTGCTGTCCTAAAAGTCTATAATTTCTGCCACTGCATTTCAGCCAATTTACTCATGTAATCTGGTGTTGCTTGGTAAAAATTAACTTGGAGAATCTGCCATTACAACAAATGAACATTTGATCAAACCAGCTCTTCATTCTGCAAAAGCTTTCGAGGGTCGACTCAAACTCATGCCTTGATGTAAAATGATTGAATAAATAGATGCTAATATTAGTAGTGAACAGATGTGATTCCAGAGAATTTCAGTTTTTCTTCGCATCCTGTTAAAGAAAGGTGGCTGCAACAGGTGTCAGTGGCAGAATGTCATCTTCCATCTGGAGAAAAAATTGAATGCAGATTCATCAACAGGGACATTAAAGGTATTTAGTGGTGGCATTAAAATCCAAATAAGGAAATCCCCAACTGCCTCAAAGTAAAAGTAGTCATCCTCTCCATAAGAAAGCAAGATAGCTAATTGCATCTGTAAAAAAATGTGTCATATGTCCCTGGTTCATCCTTGACAGTTTCAGGCATTAAGAAGGAAATTTGAGCTAAAAGAGAGAATTAGAAACAAATAACAAAATACAAACCCACTTGAACTATACCATCTCTTGTAAAAATCAGTGCTTTTTGCATCTGTCAGATGCAGTTAATCCTGGAACTAATGAGGGGTTTGTGTGTGTGGGGGGGGATGGTGTGTGTGTGTACAGGTGCATTTTTTTAATGGGAGTTGTATGGAGGACACTAAAATGTTATGTGCCTCTTATATAGGTATTTATGTGCAGCTTAAATTATCAGAAATTCATATGTGCAATTTATATTGTATGAGAATGCTCAGAGTAAATTTTAGCTCTGTAAAGGGTGATGAACAAGAACCTCCTTTACTCGATAATGACTATCAGTTGTCTGTGTGAAGATTTCTTCTGGTCCTCTTTACCTGAAAATATTGTGATAACTAAAGAAAACAGTTTTCAGGGAAACTCTTTCTACAAATACCTCTGGAAATGGTGATTGGAGTGGTTCAGGCTGAAGGTTTTCAATCCAGTGCCTGATGTCAGGTGATGAGCAGAGTTGGAGCCAGCTTGTCACAGGTGAACACGTGGAAAGGCACGGAGACACCAGAGTGAAAACTCGCAGCTTTCTGATACATAGGAGCCCTCCTGTGCACAAACACAGCTTTTCCCACCTCAGTTATTAAAGATTTAACGGTTTGGTGAATGGCAAGGGATGGAATGAAGGGAAATAAGGTTTTTTTTGTAAGTGGTCCATGCTCAGTATAAAACCCTTTAACCTTCTATACAATGTTACACATCATTTGAAACCACTCTGAGGTAACTTCCATTAAAAACATGGGCCATCATCTTTTTATATGTATCTCTTTTAAAATAACATTTACTTTTCATCTCAATTATTTTGTATCTATTTTTGACATATAGTCCCTCTTACCTCAGTTAACAATTTAAAGTTTATTCTCCAATGCTTTTTCCATTCATACACACACATACACACACTCACACAAGGTTTTATTTATTGTTGTTTTGTTTAATTACCAGTGTTTTACAAAAATAGGATCCTGGATAAAATTTTTACTTCTTGCTTTGGTCATTTAATGCTTTTTGTTGTTATTAAAATCTTCAGTTTATTAATTCCTGTGCTGTTCAACTCATTGGGCTTGTTCATTTTTGTCATCAGGTGTGGTTGTTTGCAATGCATTTTGGATTTCAAAATCTTCATCTTCCACTTCTGCATGTTCTGGTTAGTTCTTTAAAAGAACCTGTTTGTTATTTTTTCTCAATGTCTCTTTTGTCCTTGTGAGTTCTATTCTTTTAAAATGCATACAGTGATAATGTCACACATACTTGTTTAATAGGCTGATGCGGATTGTTCTGTTACCTTATGGTCTTTTTTTTTTTTTTTTTGAGTATTCTAATTCCTGAAATTGTAGAATCTTACAATTCTTACTTATGACATGTTGTTTCCTTCTGTGCTGCAGATTTTACTCTGTGAAGTCATTTTTAAGGACACGTTGATTTTTATTTATTCATAAAATCCTTTTGGGTTCTGTTTTTGAACTGTCACTCCAGATCAGTTTTGAATTTGATTTTGTCATAGGGCATTGCTTGTTTGGGAAAAGTTTTTAAAGTAATTCTTGACTTCTTTTTTCTTTATAATAATAAATGAGGTATTTGGACTCCAAACTCTGTGAAGAATGGTTTCAATTTTCTATAAGATATTTTTGTTTTGTTTTGTTTTGTTTTTTCCCTACTGAAGTTGGAGACAAACATTAAATGTATGCTTTCTGGGTCTGTGTGTCAAGTTTTTTGTTTTTTCTCTCTTTAATTAGAATTATATCCCTTCAAGTGGCCTTGATTTTTTTCACAGGGCTTAAGCTCTAACTCCCAGTGTTCTGTGGGTCTGAGTGAGGCCTGGTGTCTCATGCCTTAGGGAGACAGGTGTTAAAATCTAACCCCCTGACTGCAGCTGAATCCACAACTCCTTCAGGGCTGCAGGAATATCGGCTCCCATACTGATTGCTCTAAGTCTCATTATACTCTCATTCTGATACATGAAGATTTTTGTCTGTTTGTTGCTCATTCAGTTGTAACTTTTAAAAATAAGTAAAAACCATTGTTACTTTTCATTCAGCACCTACATCCCTATGAATTTTTTGGGAGAGATTTTCAGTATAGCCTAGTTTATTGAATTACTGAGACTGGAGGTCCACGTCTAATCCCGCAGAGGGCTGCATGGAATCTCTTATGTGTATGGAGAAAGTCTTGAGTCAGTCACTCACTGACTTGGTGATGCAAATTTGTTAATTTTCAGTTTTCTGGAGGTTCCTGACTGCTCTGTTTTGGAGCCCAGCATCCTGCCAGGTGTGGGAGCCATGGAGATCCCTGGTGCCCTGTGGTGACTCCAACGTGGTAAGTCAGCAGTGGCTCTGAGCTGCTCTTTCTTTGTCATCAGTTCCTTTATTAAACAACTGCTCTCAATTTGTAGTTTGGCATCTGGTTTTGTGATTGGTTCTCCTTTGGCATTTTTGGTGGAATCAGGCATTCCTTTTTGTCCCTTTTCCTCTGTTTTGTGTTGGTTTTGTATTGTGTTGTTTAAGAGTGTAAGAGTGGGAGACCGTGGGCAGAGGCCCTTTTAGCCTTACAGATTGGTGAGTTTGCTGTTCTCCCTAAACCTGGTCCATTTGAACAAACTGCTGAGTCATCAATAAAACCAGATAGCGTTCTTCTCCCTTCTTCAGCTTTTGTCCTGAGATCTTGGCATTGGCCCAGAGAGTGTTCTTTCTGGTTTTTTTTTTTTTTTTTTTTTTTTTGCCTGCTAGGCAAAATGGAGAGTGTCTATTCCATGTTCAGAGGTGGCCATCCATAAAACTGGGGACCCAAGACACAGGGGGATAAGTGTTGTATTCCTTTCTATGGCTGTCAGTGCTCATGGGGTCTTCTGAGTATAAATCTTACCTTTGTCCAGGAAAAACTTCTGTTTCTTATACACACATTGCTAACTCTAGTACTTATCTTTCTAAATAGCATAACTTCACTAAGGATGATTGAGGCCTTCAGTGGCTATTCTGGGGAACATGAGACTTGAATAGATTTGCTCACCTGATGAGTACCTATAAAAAATAAAGGAATAATATTTCTCAGAACCAAGTTGGGCAACAGTTTTCATTGGTATGAGAGGCCTCTGAATGAAACCCTGAATTAAAATTCTTTTACTAAAAGATGCTTTGTCCAAAGCTGATGAGCCGTGAGCAAACTAGACTCTTTTCTTAATGAACCCTCCCCAACCTTGTCCTCCAGCTGCCCCTCTGTACCTAGCTCTTTTTTCCCTGACCTCTGTCTTGCACCTCAGGAGACTTTTCCCTCTGTTTCCCGTCGAGGTCCTTTATCTTTAACCGGCAACTCTCCTAAAACCCTCAAATGTCAGTGTCTCTAGAGAGTCATCACTCCCAAGAGCCAGGTTATAGGCAACTGTGGAATTTAACCCTTGGACTTGAGCTGAATTAAGAGTGGTATTTAAAGATTTTTCTAAATGCAGAAAAGTACAGCAGATATTCATAGAGGGATTTAGAATTTTTCTGTGAGGGTATGTGGGGCCAGACCAGGCAGGCTCACTATGTTTATTGCTTACTACTGTATAGTATTCAGATGTTTGCAAAACATATGCATATCTGTTTTCTCAGTTTATTTTCCTACTACTCATGTGGTACAGATGGACACTTTAGTCTGCATTTGACAAATGGAGTCAGAGATTCAAGTTAATGTCCAAGCCCTATAATTAGTTAATATGAAAACTGACAGCCGGATATTATGAATTACAGTACTGTATGATTTCTCCCTGAGCATGCTCAACATAAAATTATATTTTCAAATCTCTTTCTTTCTCAGTTCTTGACAATGATGTTTGATTGTGTATCAAAAAAACACATAGAAATGTATAAATTGGTTTAATATTGTAGTCTTGGCATTGCAGAGCCTGGTCTTTTTGTCTGGTGCTTTTGGCTTAATATTGAAGAATTACTAGCCAAAATTATAATTTTTCATTCATATGTTCAAAGTAAAATTCCTCATATGATGAGATTTTTTCAGTTCTTCTATTTTAAATTGTTATGTCGGGTGTAATACAATTGCGAGATTCAAAAACTTTAATTATTTATACTTTATAACTCTGAATTGCTCTTTTTTTAAAATTTATTTATTTGAGAGAGAGAGAGATCACAAGTAGGCAGAGAGGCAGGCAGAGAGAGAAAGGAGGAAGCAGGCTCCTTGCTGAGCAGAGAGAGCCCGATACGGGGCTCGATCCCAGGACCCCAAGATCATGACCCGAACCGAAGGCAGAAGCTTAACCCACTGAGCCACTCAGGTGCCCCTGAATTGCTCTTTACGTATTGATTTATGTAAATGTTTCATTGAGATTACCTTAAAACTACCTTATAAATTATAAAAATATGAAAAGCCTTTAAAAGCTAAGAAATTGCTATGGGCCTTCTACAAAACGATTTAATAAGACCAACTTGTGCTGGTTCAGTATTCTCCTTTTGCAGATTTTCCCCAAATCCAATCAGTAGTCATGAATGCTTACATGACCCAGGTTCATATTTGGCTCAATTGAGCTAATACTCCCCTTACATGGGAGACTAATACCATGGTTAATTGTATTATGGACAAATTGAAGCTGGTCTGAAGAGGCTGCATACTTTGATTAAAATCATGTGACAATTTGGTACATTCTGTACTATGTGCAGTTTTTCAGTTTTTTTTTTTTACAAATTTGAAACTGCTCTAAAATAAAAGTTATTACATAAAAAGAAAAAGACCTAGGGCCTAAAGAATAAAAGATAGCAGAAGATTCAGGTAAATTTTTCCAGCCAGTGCAAAATTCCTAAGAAAGGAAGAGGAAAATTAGCAAATTCAACAATAGAAATAAAAATCAATTTTCCTAGAAGGGTAGAGGTAATATTACTATCCCTTGAGGTGTGGATCAGATGGTTACAAAGAACTTGGGAAGTTTAACCAAATCACTACATCATTGCACGGTATTGTTGTTTCTGAAACGTGCATTCCAGCAGGTTCTTTGTCATATTGGAGAGAATCCTAGATTCCCCTGTTGATTAGACTGTAAGTTAATAGCCAAAAGTTGGATGCCCCAGAAGCTCTATTTGTCACGCTAGAAAGAACGGACAGCTAATGCTTCAAAAAGATGGTTGTTCACTTGAATAGTGTTCTTTGATGGCATAATTCAGATTTCAGTAATTGGACAAGTTAATTGAGGAATAATTCAGACTTAACTCTTTTGAAAATTAATTTAGCATCCAGTTTGATATAGCAAAATAAATCCTAAAAGAAAAACATGGTGTCTGAAAGAACTATAAAAATGCTAACAAATGGGATTGTGCCACAGTTTTATAGTTTTATAATTTCCTGTTAATTGGCGAGGAGAATTCTGTGGGCTGTTTTTATACCTATGTCTCACCATATATATATACACAAAAACATGGATTAAAAATAGAGCGCCTTGTGTATCTTTGATTTAAAACATCATAAATAATTCTCTTCTTTTTCTGAGGAATGTTAAAGTTTTTGTGTAATTTTTAGCAAGTCTAGGTGGTGCCTTTGGGAAATTTGTCAGAAATAGAAATTACTATTATTCTGAACAGTTTTTAGTCTATCTGGAGTGGAGGCAAAATTCAGGGTTCTGTTGTGAGTCATGGATTGAAGATGATGTAGCCATGGGGTAGAGTGACTGTGAGGCAGTGCCTACCACTCAAAGACACCTTTTTAGGTGTTGGAGAAATACATTTTTATTGTGTTAAATCACTGACTCTTCATAGCCTGTGTGCTCAGGCAGCCAGAGTTGCCTTCAGGAATAGACATTCGTATCTAATTTCATACTACACTCCTTTATGAGTCAGGAAACCTGAGGTTAGGAATTAACGAGCACTCAGGGTCTTTGTGGAAAATCTAGGATTCACAGCTGGATTTTCTGCATACAGATGTTTGGTATTTTTTCCCATGCCAACTTGTCAAATATGTTAGTTTTACTTAGTGTTTAAAAGCTCCCTAGAGCCCTAGAAGCAGGATTTGAATAATGACACTAACCCTTAACCAGTTGTGCAAAACTCAATTATTTACTGCCTTCAAAGTTCCATTCCTTAATTTGGAAGTGACAATAGCTCTTAGCATATGTTGTAAGGATTAAGATAAATAATTCAAGTTAAAAGTTTCTAGAGTAATTTAACATAATACTAATACATGGTAACATAATAGCTGTTCCTTTGGTTCTTAATATTAAGCTTTCTAAACATCGAAGATTCTGGAACTTTGCCTTTCTCCTCCTATCTGTGAATACATTCTCCTTCTTTCTGTTTTTAGGACTAGGCTTTTATATAAATCTTTAGTTTTGGAACTGGGCATAAAATTTCTCCTGGAGTTTGCTACTAAACACATGCACACAAAATAATCGCCACATGAAAATAATATGCAGGAATCCATAGAGTAAAAAGGAAAAATTTCTTTTTATCATAGTCTTTTCCACCATGGGAATGTATGTTATTATATTGCTAAAAATAAGAATATATCATTATATATATATATGTATATATATGTGTATTTATAAAGAGAACATAAATACACTATATGAACATAGTATAGTGATAAATGTAGTAATAAATATAAGTATAATATACAAATATATAATGTATATAGAACTTTATTTGAATTTTTTATTTTTCTTGAAATATCTATGAAAAATGAATGTAAAATTTGGTTATTTGATAAGAAACCTGTAAAATCATAAGACGCGATCTTGTGGAAAAAAAAAAAAAAACTTCAGGAAGGGTTTTGAGTTTTATGCTGAACTGGCCTAAAATAAGAAAAAGTAGCATAATGTTAAAATTTTGAGCTGATCTCCTGGTCAAGGTTATGGAGCCCTACCTCCTGTCAGGGGTGATTCTGTCAAGACAAAAACGTCAAAAGAAAGTAAACAGTGAAACAAGGAGGGGATGGGTGAAAAGTGTGAGGCTGAGTTTGAGAAAAGTTAAACCATGTATTCAGAGTGGGGTCTCTGTGCCCAGCGTGGCCAGGGCCAGCAGGTGCAGAACCAGGATCCACGTGTGGCTCTCTGAGCAGAGGAATCTGCAGCTAGAGAGCTGTATCTTTGGGTTTGATTAATATATGATTGTTGTATTAGATGAGGCAGAGGGGATGAGTTTAAAACAGGAGAATAACTTAAATCATGTCCTGCTAAAGGAAGATAGCATTACTCTGGTGTGAAGTGTTCCTAGCTCCAAGTGATCAATCAATACAGTGAAAAGCCAAAAAGGCAACATGGTGTTTGGTTTTGTTTCAGGATGTCTTGTTGCAAGTGTAGTTCTACAACAACTGTTGATATTATTCTAATTTTCCGGATGTTATTATGACATCTCAATTAATGCTGTGAGGTTATTATGGTCACAGGACTGGTGCTGGGGGCAGAGACGGAAGTCAGAGCAGTGAGCCTCCAACAATATTTAATAATTTTAGTAGTGCTCTTGGTTACTGAAGTGGAGGGAGGCTGAGGGGCAGATGAAATAGGTGAAGGAGACTAAGAGGTACAGACTTCCATATATAAAGGAAGTAAGCCACGGGGATGTAATGTACAGCATAGGGAATATAGTCAGTAATATTGCAGTAACATTGATGGTGATGGAGGGTAACGTGAATTATTGTGGGGGTCATTTCATAAAGTAAAAATACCGAGTCACTGTGATGTATACCTAAAACTAATAGGATATTGTATGTCAATTATGCATCAATAAAAGAAAAATATAACTAGTGCTTTTATACTTTCTAAAATTAATTTTAAAAAATCATCTGGATTATATTTGTATCACAGCTACTCTAACTGTCCCACCAGCAAAACATGAAGTTTCAATTTTTTATCCTCATGAACACTCATATTTTCCTTTTTTTAATCTTTTTCGTTATTGCTGTCTTTGTAGGTGTGAAGTGGCATGTTGTGATTTTGATTTGTGTTTTCCTAATGATGTTTTCATGTGCTTATTGGCCACTTATATATCTTCTTTGGAGAAATGTCTATTCAAATTATTTGCTCTATTTTTGAAATTAAGACTATTATTTTAGAGCAGTTTTAGGTTCCCAGCAAAATGTAAGGGGCAGAGACAGAGATTTTGCATATGCCCCTGCTCCTACACTTTCATAGCCTCCCCTCATTATCAACATCCCCCTCCAGAGTGGTACATTTGTCACAGTTGATGAACCTCCATTGACACATTATACTGGCACAAATCCATAGTTTACATTGGTTTACAGTCTGTTTCTGGGCTCTTGGTGTTGTATGTTTGGAGAAATGTATCAGGACATGTAGCCATCATTATGAGTTTGTACACAGTATTTTCAGTGTCCTAAAAATCCTTAGTGCTCTGGCAGTTCATCCCTCCACCCAGCCCCTGGCACCACTGGTCCTTTTTACTATTTCCATAGTTTTGCCTTTTCCAGAATGTGATATAATTGTAATCTTATGGTATATGTGACTTTTTTGGGTTGATTTCTTCCCCTTAGTATTATGCATGCAAGTATTTTGTGTGTATTTTAATGGCTTGACAGCTCTTTTTTTTTTTTAAAGGGCTGAATAATATTCCATTGTCTGGATGTACCGTAGTTTGTTTATTCAATCACCTCCTTGCGGACATCTTGGTTGCTTCCAATATTAGCTTTTATGAATAAAGCTCATTTAAACACCTGTATTCAGGTTTTGTATGGATGTAACTTTTCAAATCCTTTGGGCATATTTCAAAAGAATGCTGTTGATGGATCATATGGTAAGGAGTATGTGTAATTCTATACAAAACTGCCAAACTGTCTTCCAGAGTACTTGTACCATTCTGCATTCCCACCAGCAATATGTGAGAGTTCCTTTTGCTCCGTATCCTAGTCAGCATCTGGCGTTGTCAGTGTTCCAGATTTGGGTCATTCTAATAGGTGTGTTTCTTTGTTGCATTTTCCTGATGACCTATGATGTTGAGTATCTTTTCGTATGCTTATTTTGCATGGGTAAATCTTTTTGGTGAGTTGTCTATTAAGGTCTTTGGTCTGCGTTTACTTATTTATTTAAAAAATATTTTATTTATTATTTATTTGACAGAGAGAGAGAGAGAGATCACAAGTAGACAGAGAGGCAGACAGAGAGGGAGAAGCAGGCTCCCTGCCGAGCAGATAACCCAATGTGGGGCTCGGTCCCAGGACCCCAGGACCATAACCTGAGCTGAAGGCAGAGGCTTAGTCCTCTGAGCCATGCAGGCACCCCATAATCTGTGTTTAAATTAGATTATATTCTTACTGTTGAATTTTAAGAGTTTTTTGTATATTTTAAATAACTTTCTTTTATCAGATTTCTTTTGCAAATATTTTCTCCTACTCTGTGGCTTGTCTTCTCATTCTCTTGATACTGTTTTTTTGCAGAGCAGAAATTTTTAATTTTAGTCAAATTTAGTTTATCAGTTGTTTCTATCATACATTATGCCTTTAATGTAGGATTGTAAAAGCCATTGCCACATTCTGTGATGTCTGTTTTCTTGTGTTCTAGGAGGTTTGCAATTTTACATCAAGGCCTGTGATCAATTTTGACTTATTTTTTGTGAGTTGTATATAGTCTGTGTCTAGATTAATTTTTTTTTGTGAATGTCCAGTTGTTCTTTTGTTGGAGATTATTTTTGCTCCATTGTATCATGGTTGCTTCTTTGTCAGAGATCATTGTATTTATGTGGTTCTACTTTTGGGCTCCCTATTTTCTTCCATTGATGTGTATGTCTCTTCTTTTGCCAGTACTGCACTGCCTTGATTACCACATCAAGACTTGAAGCTGAGTAGTGTCAGTCTTCCAATTTCCTTCTCCTTCAATGTTAAGTTGGCTCTTCGGGATTTTTGTCTCTAGATGCAAACTTTAGAATCAGTTTGTTAATATCTATGAAATAACTTGTTGAGACTTCGGGATTTTGTTGAGTATATAGATCAAATTGGGAAAAACTGACATCTTGACAATATTGAGTCTTCTTATCTACACTCATGGAATATTCTCTGCATATTTAGTTGTTTGATTTTATTAATCTGCTTTGTAGTTTTCTTCATATTGATCTTATACATATTTTGTTAGATTTTTTTATTGTA
>RCUC01135634.1:0-58373 GCA_003697995.1 Taxidea taxus jeffersonii
TTTTTTTTTTTTTTTTTAGTTATTATTATGATGAACAACTCTGTTACAAATGTCACCATACCTCTGTCTTTGCATATTTTGACAGGGCCATTCTTTAAGGGCCTCTGGGGGAATCTTCATCAGATTTTCCTCCTCAGCCCCTGAAGGTGTCCTTCCACAGGTCATTCCTTTTACAAAGCCAGACTCCATCCCCTCACCCTCGTGTTAGGATTGTATCCATGTTGCCCCCTCATCTATAAACTATACATTTGATTAAGTATCTTATAGATCCTTTTATCACTCTTCTGCAAAATGCACATGCAGGTAAACTTGGATTCCTCACTTTATAAAGAAAGTTAAGTACCTGTTATGCTCATGCCATCAATTTAAAACATAGACAGCAAGCACTGCCCAGTGCCTGGCTTGTAAGGTTACTTACCTTAGCGTCCTTAGAGCCTAACAGGGAGATGGAAAGATGAGAGAAGTGAACAAGAGTAGTTGGGTAAACAGGAGGTTTCCTGTGTGTGTGCACAGCTGAACCAGAAGGACCCAATCTGGCTGAGGACAGTGAGCGTGTAGAGAGACGGGGTCCAGGGGAAACATTTTAGAGGTGGCCACAGAGCAAATACAAGAGACACAGTGGTGATGGGGATGATGGGGATGATGGCGATAGGCTGGTAATAGATCATGTTGTTGTTGTTGTTGTTTTTTAACTATTTAATTTAATTTTGAGTACTATTCTAAGCATTTTGCATAGACTTGCCATTTAACATGCAAAATAGATTTATGAATTAGATAATGGAGTATTCCCCTTTTACAACCGAGGACACCCAGTGCAGAGAGGTTAAATAGTTGGCCCACAGCTAGTAAGTGTCAAAGCTGAGTTTTTGACCTTAGCAGTCTGACTCCTGAGTCCAGGCTCTTAATCATCACCCTGTCCAATAATCGGGCAAAGATCGTGATAACCCGGTGGGAAACGCATTTCAGACAGACCTGAAAGCACCAAGGCATGGAAGTAAGCAAACTTCTCTAGTAAGGGAATCCTGAGAAATGTGTTCTCTCTGGAGGCTGGGAGATGCTGCTGAGAAGCAGGTGGAGGCCAAGCCATGGTAGCCTGTGGGACACCTGGAGAAGCTTTCACTCTGGGGCGGTCTTTTCTGGGATCCCACGGATCCTTGGAGCTGAATGGAATCTTAGACGTCCTGTTCCATGCAGGAAGCACATAGAAATCTGTAGAACCCAAACCCCAGAAAACTTTCCCTGGGATGGTCTCCTGCCTCCTGGTTGAGAAAAAGCTTCCATCACCAGCATCTCCTGAGGCCCCATATTCTGCCTTTGCTGCTCACAGATAATTCCTTTTAGATGTTCATCACTCCCATGGCCCAGCCAGCTCAATTCATCTCCTGCTCAACACGGCATATGCAGTGTGGCTTCTGATTAATTAGTGTATTCTCCAGTTTTTATCAGGCCAAAGAAAAATTTAAAAAAGAACTGAAGATTGATGGATTTCTGTACAGTGACTTATCTGTACTAGCTTCTGATATACCGTATTTCCCACCAGAGGAAGAGGAAGAAAATTTGGAAGATGGGATTCACCTGGTAGTCTGTGTCCATGGCCTAGACGGTGAGTCCCCAGAAAGGTTTCCTCCTCAAAATTCTCTACTATAGAAAATTTATAAGATTTATGAATGAATTTAAGTCAGGTACGTTTTCAACAGTGTTATTAGCAACCATGGGAAGGCAGCATGCTGGGTCTAGGGAAATGGCCTGGCCTTGTTCCGAAGGAAGAGATTTCTCTTACTCAAAAATCTGTTGAGTAAATGAAATTCAGAAGTGAATGCAATAATACAATGAAGGAATAAACTGAATAAATAAATAATAGAATGAATGAAGAAATGGAATGAATAATTAATGAAACTAATGAACAAAAATAAAGGAATGGAGCGAGTGGATGGATGGATGGGTGGATGGATTATTGAAATGAAAATGTCAAGGGATGTGTGAATAGTTAGAATGTATAGGTTAATGGGACCCATGAGCCCATAGAACAGGAAAGAAATGGAGAGCAATGAATGTGTGGATACATTTGGAACGGGCTCAGGCTACTGTCCCAAACTGTTTTGTTGTCTATTTTTATTCAATTTTTATTCATTTCTTACTTATGGGACAATTTTGCATATCAGACACTGTACCAAGTTCTGGGATTGCAGAGACCCAACATGGTTCCTCACCTTAAAAAGTTCTTAATTTCATGAGAACAGCAAATATAGACCGAGAACTAAATGCTATTGAAGAACTATCTTCCACTGATGTAGAAGTCCAAGGAAAGAGAATGGGGAGTAGGAAGGGCTCCTTCTCTCCACCCCACCTCCCAAATGATCTAGGACCCCGTGTTAGCTTTCTTTGGTTTCTTTAGTCAGTTCAAAAGCTCTGTAAGATACAGAACCTAACTGCTCTGCTGGAAGATCTTGAGGTCCCAGCTCAGCCTGGACCAAAGGCAAGCATGTGGTCCTGCTTGCCCTTGTGAATTCCAGCCTCTCCCTAACTGGCTGAAGGAAGCAGTCAGATCAGCTGGAGGTACAAGGTGTTTGAGTTCTCCTCAAACTCAAGTTTACATCCTAATTGATATGAAGACTGGAATGTGGAACATGATTTCTGGAAGAATCTTGATGTCTACGTTATATGGACTCCAATGCATAACTAATGTGAGAGAAGGGAAAGGACTCCTCTAGGGCTTCACAGGTGATGAGAGGAAAATCTGTGCTCCCCATCTTCTGGGGATCATGTAGTAGGGGCTGGTGGTATGCTATGCTCCCAGGATACACTGTTCTTTTTTTTTTTTTTTAAAGATCTTATTTATTTATTTGACAGACAGAGATCACAAGCAGGCAGAGAGGCAGGCAGAAGAGAGGGGTGGGAAGGAGGCTCCCCACTGAGCAGAGAGCCCGATGCGGGGCTTGATCCCAGGACCCTGAGATCATGACCTGAGCTGAAGGCAGAGGCTTAAACCCACCAAGCCACCCAGGCACCCCCTGTTCTTTTTTTTTTAATTGATATATAATGTATTATTAGCCCCAGGGATACAGGCCTGTGAATCGCTAGGTTTGCACACTTCACAGCACTCACCATAGCACATACCTTCCCCAATGTCCATAACCCAGCCATCCTTTCCCTACCTCCTACCCCCAAGCAAGCCTCAGTTTGTTTTGTGAGATTAAGAGTCTCTTATGGTTGCTCCCTCCCGATCCCATCTTGTTTCATTTTTACCCTCCCTACCCCCAAAACCCCCACTTTGCCTCTCAAATTCTTCATATCAGGGAGATCATATGATAATTGTCTTTCTCTGATTAACTTATTTCGCTCAGCATAATACCCTCTAGTTCCATCTATGGCATTGCAAATGGCAAGATTTCATTTCTTTTGATGGCTGCATAGTATTTCATTGTATGTATACACCACATCTTCTTTATCCATTCATCTGTTGATGGATATCTAGGTTCTTTCGATAATTTGGCCGTTGTAGACATTGCTGCTATAAACATTTGGGTGCACGTGCCCCTTCGGATCACTACGTTTGTATCTTTAGGGTAAATACCCAGTAGTGTGATTGCTGGGTCATAGGGTAGCTCTATTTTCAACTTTTTGAGGAACCTCCATGCTGTTTTCCAGAGTGGTTGCACCAGCTTGCATTCCCACCAACAGTATAGGAGGGTTCACCTTTCTCCGCATCCTCACCAGCATCTGTCATTTCCTGACTTGTTAATTTTAGCCCCTCTGACTGGTATGAGGTGGGATCTCACTGTGGTTCTGATTTGTATTTCCCTGATGCCGAGTGATGTGGAGCACTTTTTCATGTGTCCGTTGGCCATCTGGATGTCTTCTTTGCAGAAATGTCTGTTTATGTCCTCTGCCCATTTCTTGATTGGATTATTTGTTCTTTCTGACAGAATGGAAGAAGATATTTGCAAACGACATATCAGATAAAGGGCTAGTATCCAAAATCTATAAAGAACTTATCAAACACACTCTTCTTTATATCCTTAATTCCCAATCCAGGGGCTAATGCATTTAACTGTCTGGCTATATGCCATGGATACTGGGACACTCGGTCAACAGGTCTACTGGCAAAGTGTCAGATAATCCAGTAGTAAATGACACATTCTGGATGAGGAGGAAGCGGGGGAAGAAGAGAAGGAGCAGCAGCCTTGGTGTATCACTCATCAGAGGCCAGGCATCCTTCTAGATCCATGCTCAATGGATGAGCATCCATTAACGTCATCAATCCTCGCAACATCCCTGTAGAGTAGGTGGACTGTTGCCCCATTACAACTGGGGAAAATGTGTAAGAGACCAGCTAAGGAACTTGGGTTAAGTCCTCACAGCTAATGTGGTTGAGCCAAGGTTAAAACCCAGCTCTCAGCCTCCAGAGCCCATGGTTTCATTCTGCCTTATGTCAACGAATTCATCTTGTCCCCTGTCCAAACCACCGTCCCCATTGCTGTTTGAGTCACCTTTATAAAACTCTTGCCAGATCTGGTCATGCCAGTCCATTACCAAAAATCTTTCTTTAGAGCTCTAAGAAAATAGAATAAACTTCTGTCTTAGAAAGCTCCTGTTCTGAGCCTCCCCACTATCATCTCCCAGCCTTTCCCTCCCGGGATTACATCAGCTCCACACCTTTCCCAGGGATTCAGGCCAACCTACAGGACTGCATCTAGTCACCCCAGGCCCCCTGGTGGGCTGTCCTGCTCAGCATCGACATTACTGCTTCCCAAGTCCCTGCTGTTCACATCTCTTTCCCTAATTTTACTCCATCCAGGTACCCTGTACTGGGATTTCAAAATCTCTATTGAAATTGGCATACTTTTAAAATATATTTGTTAAAAAAAAAGAAACTTCAAGTCACCACCACAAGTGAAATACTAGAACCAGTTGGCACACATGAAGAGTTATATTAAAAATAATTACAACAATAAGAAAATAATCTTACTGAAGATTGGCCCCATTGTCAGAAGACTGGGGTTGAGACTCACTTTTTTTCTCTTAAAAAGTAAGAAGCTACTGAAGCCATACTTGTGGGGTTTTTATTTAAGATTTATTTGTTTATTAGAGAGAGAGAGAGAGAGCACGCGCATAGGGGGAGGGGCAAAGGGAAAGAATCTCAAGCAGACTCCGTGCTGAGCGTGGGTCCTGATGGGGACCACTCTATCACAACCTGGAGATCATGACTTGCACTGAAACCAAGAGTTGGATGCCCAACTGGCTGAGCTACCCAGGAGCCCCGAGAACATCCTGTTTCTCACTGGGACTTGCCATCGGAAAGACTGCAACCAAGAGAATGACTTTCTCACTCCTTCACATGATGCATGATGCCCTTGTAGCACAGGTGTTACAGACGACTTAGCTTCATATCACACATGACCAGCGTGTCCATCTTACTTATCTGATACTAAATTAAAATGAGAAAGGCTCTCATCTCTTCGTTAAGATGAGACATCTTGCCAGGCCACAGACTTATTTTCTGCCCATGCTGCGTGTGGGAGGGGGAGGGTATGAAGACACAGCAGCTTTGTCAGTGTTTGTGCAAGGTCAGAAACCAGAGCTGTTGGTTACAGCATTCTCACCTGGTCCTACAGTCATCGAAAACACAGCCAGGACCACACACAGGCCTTTCTTGACAGCTGCTTCTCCGATTCAGGGTCACAGAGGTCCAGATGCTACAGAGTTGTACAGGACCCATTTGTTCAATTTCAGTGGCAAGGACCTACTTATATTAGCAGAGAACTGCAGAAGTTGTGAAGTGTTAGGAATATCCACATACTTCTTCATGATGCACCAAAGGCCCAAGATCTGTGTCCTTGCAGCTGTTCTCAGTGTAACATCAAATCATATTTCCAAGTTGCGGAGAGTTCTGTCTCTCAGTAGCTGAAGGAGAGGGGCCGTTATCATCCCTTTTTTACACTCTGTATGCGAAATATAAACCCTTGCTGCTTTTCTTTTAAGTCCAGGTCCTGGAATGTCAGTAGGTCGCTTTACATAAGAACCACAACAGGACCAAAGAGCCCAATTTTGTCATCAGAAATGAACAGAGTGAATCAAATTTCACTTAATAACAAAAAATAGAAACCTTCCTAAAAGAACATGAGCAGTTCGTGACTGTGACCCCACGGGTTTAGGCCTGTGCTCTGTAGGCCACCATCACGGGGAGCGTGTGGGGATACTGGGTCGTCCCTAATGGTTAGGGATGCCCTCCCATACCCATAGTTCTCCTGGTTCTATGTGGTACTCCCACCATTTTTCAAGTCAGTAGTTCCATGAAGAAGGATATAAGCCATTTTAAACTATATTACTCACAGTTTACTACGTACTTTGAAACTGGTTGTATGGAAAGGTAGGTCCCCTATCCACAGACTAGCTTGTCTCTTTTTTTTTTAAGATTTTATTTATTTATTTGACAGAGAGAGAATGAGAGAGGGAAAACAAGCAGGGGGAGAGGAAGAGGGAGAAGCAGGCTCCCTAGTGAACAGAGAGCCCGATGCGGGGCTCGATCCCAGGACCCTGAGATCACGACCTGAGCCGAAGGCAGATGTCTAATGATGGAGCCACACAGGCGCCCCTCCACTGACTAACTGGCTTCTAACTTTTGACTGCGGGGATCCATCTGAGGCATAGGTGAAAAGTTCAGTACAACGCAGCTGACCCCCAGAGCCTGCATGAAATCTATACTTAAAAATCATTAACTCTGAAGCTCATTATAGTGTCCTTCACGTGATCTTTGCTGCGGGTGCTTAAGGGCCCCCTGCCTTAGCAGGGGCCTCAGAATCCTGAGCTGTGATTGTTCTTTCCTGTGGTCACGGTGGGGCGGATGGTGTCCACGGAGCTGACACGGCCATGAACCTGGTTCCCAAGGGTGATGCTTACTCTCTCACTCCCAACCGCGTCCTGCCTGGCCCTCCGGGGGACGCGCCTGCTGCCTGTGGATGACACCACTGGTCTTTGGAGGAAGTGGGAACATGTGGGTTGTGCCACATCAGCCCCCCTGTGGTGTGCCGTGCAGAGCGGCCTCACTGAACACAGTGGGCTGTGGACGGGGAGGAGGCAGTGTGCTTTCAGAAGTGCTGTGCATGCAGTGCTCGCGAGCCCCATGTTTGCAGCTCAGGGAGGAAGTCCATGGAGGTAGGACTGCTCCAAAGGCCCTGACCTTGTGTCGGGGGGCTGGGACAGCCTGGGACCACTAGGATGAGCCCGTTTTTATTATCTGCTTAATGAAGAAGTGGAAAATGGGTTGATGGGAGAAGAGGGGGACCTAAATCCCTTACACAAGGGTGTCCATTCTGATCTGAGTAACTATGGGTCTGGGGCGGGGTGATCTGTCGTTTTTAGGGAACAGTGCAGACCTCCGCCTGGTAAAGACTTTCATCGAACTGGGGCTTCCTGGAGGAAAGCTGGACTTCCTAATGTCCGAAAAGAACCAGGTATGAGAAAAACAAACAGACATTTCAGGACTGACAGGATCGCTGAGTTGTGTCTGGAAGAGCCTCCTAAAATCCCCCCCGATGATCTGTGGATGCTCCTGTAGAAGGGCGCCCTGCCGAGGAGCACTGGGTGGTCCAGGAAGATAAAACTCATCATTTCCTTTGGGAGGGGGAAGAACGAGTAAGAAGTGGGGACACGCGGGTCAGGTGGCCAGGGTGCTAGGGCAGATGACAGCTGGGATCACACATGATTCCAGTGTCTGTGGGTCTCTACTGGGTGAAGGGTGATGTCACAGGCCTAACCCAGCCCCTGTGATGCAGCCCCGGTGGCAGAAGGATTTCAGCAGGGGACTGTAGGAACTACTAGACCAGGTCCAGACGGAAGGAATGAGCTGGTGGACAGGGGGTAGCTGGTCACTCAGAAAGGATTATGTCCCATGACATGTCATTACTGCCTTAAAGTTGTAAACTTCATAGACATGTGGATTTCTGCTACATCCTTTTAAAATCACCCTGGCTGGGCAGTTCCTGGCACCATTTTTGAACCTGCTGTGTCTTCCAGAATATCGCTCATCAAGGTCCACTCAGGCCTTTTAATTACTACTGTTGATGCAATGATTCATGTGCAATTCACAGAATGTAGCTGAGGAGAAGGGCTCTGAGAGCCCAGAGCATCATGAACACAGCCGCGTGTTGTAGATAGTTTAAGCCTGACACTGGTGTGAGGAGTAGGATGCAGGACTCGGGGGGAGACCGGCTTGCACTGGGAAGAGCAGCCCCAGGCACAGGTCCCGTGAGCAGGAGAATGTGCCTGCTGGCCTGCAAGCTTGGGTCTCTCTTCCTCCATAGACACTGAAAAAGTGACCAGAACGCTCCATTCCTGTGGTGTCTCTCGGGACATAGAGTGGCAGGTGACAATGTCCCACAGGCCCTCTCGCCATTTACCCAACAAATACTCATGAAACCCCTCGTCCACCTTTGTGGCTTGGCACTCAGCACAGTTCCATGTAACCCATGACACGGAAGGACAATTCCAGTTATGAGAAAGTGTTTTCTTAGGTTGGCCTCCAATCTCTCTCCTTGTGGTTCCCATCAGTTTCCAAAAGTTTGGCCACCAGTCTAGTATGTCTTCCTCAGGTCTGCCCTTTCAGGTTTTCAAAGTTATACCTGCCGTTTCTCCTCTTCCTTTTCTGCATGTATCCTCTGACCGTCCTTGCTGAGTCACTTTGGGGGGCTTCGGACCCTGCTCTAGACATGGCCTGGTAGCACAGTCCCAACGCTGTGCTGGGAAGATAGCAGGGTTCTGGGGCTAGGCAGGTTTGGGTATGAGTCCTGGGGACACAGGCTCTCCCTTAGAGCCTGGTTCCTCCTGGTACCATGAGGCCAGTGGGTAGCAGGAAGATACAGCCCCTGGGGACTGATGATGTGTCCATCTGTGCCATGTACCTGCTGTGGTCCGCCAGCTTCTCCCATCTGTTTCCAGCCAGCCTCCTGACTGAGGGTCCTCTGGCATCCTGAGTGTCTTCCCGAGAGCCCCGATTTAGGGGCCCCTGTCCTCGGTGCTGAACTCGCACCTGTTAACCCAACGTCAGGCTTAGGCGTGCTCCCAGAATGGAAGAAGGTGAGCTCGCAGAGCCCGGCCTTGCTGTGACCCCACCCAACACCTGGTCCCTCTCTCCTCTTCCAGATGGACACCTTTGCAGATTTTGATACCATGACGGACCGGTTGTTGGATGAAATCATTCAGCACATCCAGTTGTACAACCTCTCCATATCCCGAATTAGGTAAAAGGAAACCACAGGTAGTTAATGCTGGGGGAAAAGGGGAGGCATTTCTGGGTGCTGGCTATAGACATGGTCGGCGTGCTGCCTTCTGTCTACTGCCTTCATAAGCTAACTTGTGACTTCCTGAAGCAGATGACTTTCAGAGCAGAAGTGAGTGGGGGAGCAGGGGCATTTCGCAGCTCAGTAGAAAGGGAAGTGGACTCCGACACAATTCTAGGTTTGAACTGCTGTTCCAGCACTCACATGTCCGAGGACTGACTCCACCATGCAACCTGTCTCTGGCTTTCTACACCTCTGAGCCTCCATTTCCCTGCCTGCCAGGCGGGACGAGCACTGGCATCGGGTGGGGAATAGTGGGCTGCATTGTCTGCACCATGAGAGGACTTCAGTCCACACTCATTCGGTCCTTCCGCTCCGAAATGGGCTTGGCCGAAACGTTTCCTGGTTAAGGCGAGGGTCAATGGCTTGTGTTTTCTGTGCGCTTACCGACTGTGGATATCGTGGTGGGTCCTCGTGCCTCAGTCCTTTGAGGCCCTACAGATAAAATAGCTGTTCTTTAGTTCACAAATGAAAAGGCAGAGGCTTGTAGAGAGAGGGCGAAAATCTGGGTAAAGCCATTTCATTGACAAATGTTCATCTCCTTTCTCGGCCTGGTCTGGGCTCACTGTGAGCCATGCACCTCTCATGGGATAGGGTTTCCATAGACAGGTGTTCAGTTAGAAAATTATGCCGTGTTGGGTCCTCAGATGTGTGAGTCGCAGTGTGACTGGAGCTGGGGTGCAGGAGGGTGACCAAGGGCGCGGGCCCAGCAGCGGGCGACTCCATACACCTGGAACGATGATGGGGGATGCATCAAATCGCACAGCGAGTCAGAAGTCAGATCCTGAGCAGCCTCATCAGCCAGGCCAAGGAAGTGGGGTTTCATCCTGTGAATGGTCAGGACCCCCCGGCGGCCGGAGACAAGACACAGAGCACAGACGGGCCTCATTTCCTGATGGAGCCCGGCCACATGTCCGCACATCTCTTCGGACCACACTGGGCAGCAGAGGCCTCATGCCGAGGTCCCATCCCAAGCTCACTGTGGCCAGAGGCTGGAAGCTCCACGAGGGTGGGCTGGCAGCCCCCATTCTCTTGGCCAGAGCCCCTGAGCCGGGGTGGGGGACGGCGGGACCCCTCGCGCCCCCAGCACAGCAGCTGGCCTACGGCGGCCACACTCACATGCGGTTCTGTCCTGATAGCTTCATCGGCCACTCCCTCGGCAACATCATCATCCGGTCGGTCCTCACGCGGCCCCGGTTCCGGTATTACCTCAACAAACTCCACACGTTCCTGTCGCTGTCTGGGCCTCACCTGGGGACCCTGTACAACAACAGCACGCTGGTTAGTACAGGTGAGCAGGGGAGACTCCGCCGAGCCCGTCCCTCCTCACAGTCCCCTCGGGGCGGGGGGGAGATGGAAGCCCAGGGGAGGCTCTTCTGGATGGAATCTGGTGGCTTTGGAGGCTCTGAGATCTGGTCTGTGAACAGAAAGGTGATGCCCTGGGCTCCTGGCTGGACAGGACTGAGCGGGCACGGGAGTGGGGAGGGGAGCAGGGGTGCCTCGTCTGCTCGGCTGCTGTAACGAATCACCACGGACTGCGGGACTTACAGACCACGGACGTGTATCCTCACCGCCTGGAGGCCGGAGGTGCCAGCCCCAGGGGCCGGCAGAGTCAGTGTCCCAGGAGGCCCTCCACTTCCTGCTTCCGGGGGCTCTTCCGCTCAGCCCGTAGCAAAGGGCTCTGAACCGCGTCGCCCACTGCAAGCCGCAGCTGAGTTCTGACCCTGGCCGAGACATTTCCATCTCAGTGCAGTTTCCTTACGTTTTTAAAGTTTTTTCCCCCCAAGGATTTTATTTATTTATTTGACAGAGAGAGAGACAGGGAGAGAGGGGACACAAGAAGAGGGACTGGGAGAAAGAGAAGCAGGTTTCCCGGCGAGCAGGGACCCCGATGCGGGGCTCCATCCCAGGACCCCAAGTTCATGACCTGAGCCGAAGGCAGAGGCTTAGCAACTGAGCCACAAACACGTCCCTGTTTCCTTATTTATTTTATTTTATTTTTAAAGATTTTTATTTATTTATTTGTCAGAGAGAGCGAGCACAGGCAGACAGAGCGGCAGGCAGAGGCAGAGGGAGAAGCAGGCTCCCTGCCGAGCAAGGAGCCCGATGTGGGACTCGATCCCAGGGCGCTGGGATCATGACCTGAGCAGAAGGCAGCCGCCTAACCAACTGAGCCACCCAGGCTTCCCGTTTCCTTATTTTTAAAATAGAGCTAATGTGTGTATGTACGTCTGCTTGTGTATATGTATGGATGCATTTCTGATCTCTGTGTGTATGTGTGCATGTCTATAAATATGCGTGTGTGCGTGTGTGTGCATGCGTGTGTGTGTGCATGTGTGTGTGTCTATCAGAATTGTTGAGGATGAAGCAGGAGAAGGAAGGAAGTTAACTAAAATGTACGGAGGCCAACCATAGCCAGATTCTACACTTCTTGCCAGAATGGAATGACACAGCCAACAGCTTTGAGGCTCTCCAGGTTTCCTCTGACAGCTTAGGGACACTGTGGAGTGTAAAGGAGCAAGGCTCAAGGCATCTTTGACAATGCGCCGAATTTCCAAGGCAGTGAATGGTAGAACAAGTTTTTTGTGCAGCAGAAAATAGTATGTATAATAACATGGAAGCAGGCAACAGGTGGCTCTTTGTGACAGGAATACAGGCTGAGCTCGAGGGACAGGAGGTGACTGTGAAACTCTCAGCCAAAACCTGATGATTGAGAGCCTCCCATGATGTGCTAGTGTCCGTGGGAGCCTCACAGCTGGCAGATGGCAGCCCAAGGAGGGCGTCGGGTCTTGTGTAACAACAACTAGTTTTTTTTTTTTTTTCTTAAAGGTTTTATTTATTTATTTATTTGACAGACGGAGATCACAAGTAGGCAGAGAGGCAGGCAGAGAGAGAGGAGGAAGCAGGCTCCCCGCTGAGCAGAGAGCCCGATGCGGGGCTCGATCCCAGGACCATGGGATCATGACCTGAGCCAAAGGCAGAGGCCTTAACCTGCTGAGCCCCCCAGGCGCCCCAACAACTAGTTTCTTAAATCATACTCCTAACATACTCCTTCAACGGTCCCTGATCGCCCCCAACCCATTAGGTGGCCTCCAGGCCACCCCAGTACGCGCCAACTCCCGCCCGTCTCTCAGCCTCCTGCACTGCTGGGGGACACTGAGGGACACTGGGCTGCTTGCCTTCCCCACTGAGCGGGTCAGGTCTGCTCGTCTGCCTTTATGTTATTTGAAGGACACTAACTGAAACGTTAGCTGTAACACGTGGAAGGCCGTCCCTTTGCCGTTCTCTCTGTCCTCAAAAACCAGGGGAGCCACCATTGGACAGAAGCATGATTGAAACCGCATCTAACTTTTTCATATTTATGATCTTGCAACATGACGAAAAGAACAGCATCATATTCATTTCCTTGCATTTTTGTCACACTCATTTTGTCGTGGGAACGTGATGCCCGTCAGCGTCGGTGCTGGCATAACCAGGGTCAGGGACGGACTCTGAAGTGGAAGGTGCTTTCAGGTTCTCTCTGCACTACGTGCATCTGTAAGGTGCACTCATGTGCACAGCGTTGCATTTGAGATTGCTTCTTCAGATTTATGGCACAAGGTCAGAGGGGTCAAAGGGCGTGAAGTATCATACTCCTGACCCCCGCCGCTGTATCATTTTGCAGGATGATTTTATCCCTGCTACAGATACGTAAGAATTTTCCTCTGACTTCCCCCAAATTTGCCAAAGTGCCTACTACTCTCTAATTTTAAAATTAGCTAAAAATCAGTTTCACGTTGATCTCTCCCCAGTTATTTTTGCTGTCTTTAGGTTTTATTATTGATTTTTGTTCTGTTTCATTTTGGTCTTTCTAGGCTTGTGGCTCATGCAGAAATTAAAGAAATCCGGTTCCCTTCTGCAGCTGACCTTCAGGGATAATGCTGATCTGCGCAAATGTTTCCTCTACCAACTAAGCCAAAAAACAGGTGAGTGTCTTCCTCCGTGGTGTGCTGCTGTGGTCACGGGGGTAAGCTGGAGGTCCCACCCTGAGACCCAAATACTCCTCTCCTGCGCCGATGCAAGCAGGGAAGGGTAGAGTCAGGAGGTAGAGTGTGCACAGAATCTTCAGCAAACAAGGGAGGCCGCCAGCTACGCACAAACTCAGCTGCTCCCAAGAAGGGCATCTCAGATGCCCCAAGGTGTGCATTGAGATCATCTCCACACACATGCTGTAGCCTCTGCTTCCCGATAAGGTTTTGATGCCCTGATCACACATCTGGGTCTACGTGCCTACTCATGGCTCCTCCCCTGGTACAGACCCACCCACATAAAGAGCAGCTGAGCCCGGCCACTTAAATTAACAGTACAGGGGGAGGCAGGGATCCTTCCCAGGCAGGGGTGAAGTCGCACCTTCACCATGCTGTGATGGGAAGTGCACACAGGTTTTGGAGACCCTGCCTGTGTTGTGGGGATGAGCAGAGGGTAGCAGTGGTCTGAGCGTTGAGCCTCTGCCCCATGTCACCCTCTCACCTGGTGAGTCTCACCTCATCACCTGGTGAGTCTCAGTCTCACCTCATCACCTGGTGAACACTCCCCCACTGACGTCTCTGGCCCTCTCTGAATGTGAGACCCCAGGCGAGTCCTCACCCAGTGTGTCTCTGTGCCAAGCTGAGCTTTCAGGATTCCCCCCCAGGGGGAAAGGTGGGAGGGGATTAGGCAGAGGGGAAGCTGGAGGGCAGCGTGGTCACCGCAGAGAGCTCAGGAGCTGGGGTGACCCCACAGAGTGGGGTGAGGGACTGGTCTTCATGGCCCTGTCTCAGAGGCAGGCTGGACCCCCGCAGGTGGTCTTGGGAGGCCGGAGGCCCCACCTTGGTGCAGGGACGCGGGGCTGAGGGCCGTGCTGGCAGAGGGCCTGGGAGCGCTCTGCAGGATCTGTCTGCAGGCCTGGGCTGGGTCTGAGGATGCAGGAACACGCTGTGCCGTCCAGTCCCTCTGTCTCCAGCTGCAGGCCGTTATCGTCCAGTGGGGACAGGAGGAGCCCTGCAGTCAGGAGCTGGCCCCATTGTTGAGAAGGAGGAGCAAAGTCCCCTCTTCATTCCTTATGGGCTCCCCCAGAAATCCCCCTTCGCCCTCTGCGTGCTGCTCCTCCCCCTTGTAGAGAAGCGCTTGCTCCATGTCTCTTCAGCTTCCGTGGCTGAGAAGAGCACAGCTGCACCTGCTCTCTGAGACCCAGACGCTGCAGGGCTGCGCCCACAGTTTCTCAGCCTCTGGGTCTTCCCGCCTTCCCCCTCTCTGTGCTCCGTGTGTGCATCGCAGGGGGAGTCTTGGGGAGACCCAGCAACAGCCACCCTCTTGGCTCCTTGCAGGTCTGCAGTATTTCAGAAACGTTGTGCTTGTGGCTTCTCCCCAAGATCGCTATGTGCCGTTTCATTCAGCCAGGATCGAAATGTGTAAAACTGCCCTCAAAGACAGACACACAGGTAAGCCACATTTTATTATTATTATTATTATTATTATTGTTTTTCCCGAGTTTCTGATTTAAAGAGGCACACTCTGTGACCTGGCCAGTGCCTCCGAGGGCACACAGGACAGTCTGTGCCACACATCCAGGGCTCTCCTCGTTTCCTGGGGATCCTGTGGCCCCTTTCTGCCCCAGGTCACCTGCTCGTCCCTCCCCCAGGGCCAGTGTACGCAGAAATGATCGACAACCTCCTGCGTCCCCTGGTGGATGCCAAGGACTGCACCCTAGTCCGGCACAACGTGTTCCATGCGCTGCCCAACACTGCCAACGCCCTGATCGGCCGGGCCGCCCACATCGCCGTGCTGGACTCCGAGCTCTTCCTGGAGAAGTTCTTCCTGGTGGCGGGGCTCAGCTACTTCAAGTAGCGGCGGGGGCCGCCCGTGGAGGCTTTGCGACCCCTGAACCCTCTAGCTGAGACATCCCCCGCGGCCCTCAGCCCCTGCAGGGCCCCGAGGCCAGGAGGGGGGGGTGGGGACCGGCCGTTCCAGGTGCTTCCATTTTGGAGATTTGGGAAAGCTGAACCTGTCCGCGGTAGTGTCACCTGACAAGAGGTTGTCCAAAGCTGTCCGGCCTCCTGGAGAGTCTCTCAAGATGCTTTCTAGGAGAAATATGACAAAATAAAAAACAGAATCCTCGGAGTTGGTGAGCCCACCTTTTTCTCCCTCCACTGGCTCACTGAGTCCGCTCCAGTCTCCCTAGATCGGCCCGGTATGTTCCTAGCTCATAGCTTTATCATTCTGATTAAATTAAGTGCATATAAGCATTTCAGAACTCAGGTGAACCTCTGTGCGGAAGTGGGGCATATGTTCCTGTAGATATAACCCGTAAGAGATTCCAATGTGCAACTTGTTCAAAACAGCGTGATGCCCACACGACCATTCTCCCATGTGTTCTCCACCAGGGGCAAAGGAATGCTTTACGAACTCATGAACAGCAGCGGGTGGGGCGACGGAAGGTATGGGGGCAGAAAGGCGATGCTCTTGGAAAATGCAGGCTTGTTACGGAGAAAAACAGCTCGAGGGAACGCGGTGAGCTCCATTGCTTTACCTGCTCCTCCAGACTGTCTCTGCAGAGCCCTGGCCCACAGATGATTTTTGTGAATGCTTCAATCTCTGTCTGTAGTCGGGGAAAACAGACTCAGATTAAGTGTAGCAGAGGCCGGCACTGAGACAGACAGACAGGCGTGAAGCTCCTGCTGATACTCTTCCAAAGAAATGCTATCTTAGCATTTGATGCAATTGCAAAAAAAATAAATAAATAAATACAGATACAAATACAACCATTAACCTGGCCAGCGGCTTCTCTCCGTGGAAGGACAGACGTCTAAATGGAGGAGTGCTGGATGAAACCTCAGGGGAGCTCGAAGAAGGTGCTGGATATCTTTCACTAGAAATGTCTTCTTGCCTTAGGAAAATAAAGGGCTAGGAGAGGTCACCATCGATTTAAAAAATAATAATAATAACAATAAACAGCAGGGACAACAGTGAGATTAGAGAGGAGAACATCAGCCTGATTGAGGACCTAGCTTAGACTGTTACTGGTAAGTAA
This sequence comes from Taxidea taxus jeffersonii, assembly GCA_003697995.1. NCBI lineage: Eukaryota > Metazoa > Chordata > Mammalia > Carnivora > Mustelidae > Taxidea > Taxidea taxus. The sequence goes on from RCUC01135634.1 coordinate 16,387, forward strand.
GTCACTTAAGGGACGTTTTGAAAATGGCCGGGATATTTGATAGGGTCCCAAAGACTGAGTCCACTCTTGGCCTAAAGGAAGCCTGGAGAATCACCTGGTCACACGAAGGAAGGCGCAGACCAGGACAGGAGGGATGACTAACACAGGAGACCCATCTTCCAGAAGCAGAAGCTCCTGTTTCTGCAAAACCCTGTTCTCGTGTGTTTCGGGAAATTCTCTGCGACCAGATTCCTGGTCCCGGCACCTGGACTGTGACCTTCGGTCACCAGTGCCATGGTCCTAAAACCCAGTAAATCTTGGCTCATGTGAGAATTGTAGTCCTCTCACGTTAACAGTGTGAATTTGCCGAACACATGCAGACCGCAAGAAACCAGTCCCAGGAGGCAGCTTCGTAGGACAGAGACCTGTGGGTTTCTCATGAAAGAAGGTGGGGTAGATTTGAATGGACCATGGAGGCAGACTCACAGACAGTGGAGCAAGGGTTCCCCTGGGGGTCTCCTGTGAACTCTTGTTACGTCCTAGGCTTCGCCCATATGGGATCAGGAAGTTCTGTAGGTATTTTTCCAAGTTCCCACCGGACAGAGACTGGGTTCCTCACGAACAGCACCGAACCACAGGATAACCCAGGCAGAATCAGTTCCTGCAGTAGAGCCCACGAGGCTGTGTCTCCTGGTCTAGATGCGTGTTCAGGCTCAGTGCTGGACCAGACGTTTGTAGCAGGTTCTCCTTTAGGGCCCGCGAGGAGCCCTGCCCCTCTGATGAGAGCATTTCATTTTGTGTTTCCGATACCCATTGGCAAAGTGTGTCATTCCCTGGTCGCTCGCACGACCGTGTAGCGTGGTTACGGAGCCAGGGTGAATCCAATGACCATTGTCTTTCCCAGTACCCAGATGCCATTTTTAACTTCAATATGCTGTCTGGACATAGTGAGAACTCATGGCAATAAACGTCCAGCTGCATGGTGCACCCCTTTTTTATAGGGGTGATCTGCTGTCTTTGTAAACCCTCTCTGGCCTCCGAGCATCTATTCTATTGTGTAGAAAGTACATCTCTATACTGTAAATAAGAGTGTCCCGTGTTGAGTGTCATGCCTCATTTGAAAAGGCTTTTTTATGTCTCTTTCTAATGAAGTATATAGATATCTAATATATATATATACATACATAAATATATATAATGTAAAACAGGGACATTATATTATTTATTATAAAATTATAAACAAAATGCCTGCCAAGATAATGGCCTAGTATGTTTTCATTCTTAGCATCATCTTTGTGTTTTGTTTTTATGGTTGCTTAAGTTTCTCGGCAGACGTTAGAATAAAGATTGGTACTCCTGAGATTCACTGGAATCTGTTGTTCACAGTCCAAATACAGCCAAGAAGTAGGTGGGAACCAAAAGTCCCCTGTGGGTCAAACTCCTACCTCGATGGCAGGTTGAAGGCACTGGAGTGCTCTGAGCCCGGGCAGCGGCTGGAGAGAGAGCAGGCTCCTGCTGGTGCCTATGGTCCACCGGTGTTTGCCGAGCAACTTCCCGTCATGCCGGATGGGAGCACGGGGGTCCAAGGCACATGCCTGCCCTCAAAGAGCCCAAAGGAGAGGCAGCCTTGTGCTGAAGGAGGGCTTTGGCGAGGCAGTTCATTCATTCATTCATTCATTCATTCATTCATTCATTCATTCAGCAAATCTGTATGGAGGGCCCGCTGTGCCAGGGATGTACGGGTCAGACTGAGCAGCTCACGGTCTGGTCAAACGGGAAGGTGAAGGAGGTCGGCACAACTCAGGGGTAGGGATCAGAATGTGCTCAGAGGAGGGATACCCAGCCCACTCTGCAGATGTGTGGGGTCAGGAGAAGCAAGACAGGATGTCTATGCCCAGGGCTGAGTCAGGGTTGACCTGGTGAAGGTGGGTGGCAGGGAACCCCACACAGGTAACAGAATGACTTAGAGGCTCGAGGAGGGAGAGCCAGACCTGGACAGACTGATGGAGACCGTGATGGGATCCAGAGTGACAGGACAGAGGTGTGAGGGTTCAGTCACCGTGCGGGACTCTCTTCTCTTTCAGGAGGGGAGTCCCATCCTTCATACCAGTAGGGGTGTATCCTTTCAGAAGCAGGGGTCTGCCAACCCCCTGCATTTACATCCTTCTCCCAGGTTAGCTCGTAGGACAGACCCGACCCTCCATCTGGTGGGAAGCCCAGGGCCACACGTGCCCCCCTCACTCACTTCCCACGACATCGTAGACATGTCTTTCTGGCTTCTCACAGAGAAAAGCTGGAGGAAACAGCATCGTATACACAGCCACAAAGAGGGAATGGCCCTTTGGTTAAAATCATTGCAGTTAACATGATTGTTACTATTTCTTTTTCTTTCTGTGCATGGAAGCCATTGGGTGAGATGCCTACAGGGGTGTTTGGGGTGACCGCGCTACCTTCTCTTGATCGTACATATGTGGGTGAGGAGCTGATCCTCCACTGAGAGCTGGGCGGTCTGCAACCCTCGCATGTTGAAGCAACGTGCTCAGAGCTACAGTCCCCCATGCAGACATGGACGTTCCCACACAGCCGGCCATGAGCCGGGGCTTGGTCCCAGAGCCAGAGCCAGCAGGCAGACTGGAACACAGCCCACCTGATGGAGAATGCATGAGAGGGGAAGGGAGCATGAAAGTCACAGGCATGGTGAGATGGCAAAGGCCAGGTTCGGAAGGAGCCACAGAGGAGCCCTTGGGGCTTGGGGGTTCCAGCACAGTGTGTGAATGGGAAGGAACAAAACAAACTAGACATGGTAGCCTGTAACCCAGGTTATCCTGTGAAGAATAAAACCATGTAAAAGTGCTAGGACAGGACAGGGTAGTCAGTGAGCCCTCATTTGTGTGAGATGGTAGCCCCACTCCAAGACACGTCTAGTGAATTGAAAGTCTGCTCTTAGGTATTTGCAAGTCCCTCAACACAATTGTCACTTCTCTTTTGCCTTGTGGCGTGTTTGGGTTTCATAGAATATCCTTCTGAGCATTGGCAATAACCAGGGAGGCTGTATACAGTTGCACAGGTTGTGTAAAAAACATGGCAGTGACACATAGAGGAAGAGGTGTGCTTGCTCGCGTTGTTATTACAAGGTATCCATCCCAACACCCTTAGGGAGGACGTGTGTCAGTCTTTAACAGAGAGAGCCAAGCACCATATGCTAAGATCTGGACCACTTTCATGTCTTTGTTTCCTTTTATTTTTATTTTATTTTTTTTTTCCATTTGGTTATTCTTCCCACGCTTTATTGAGCACCTATTTTGTGCTTGGTCCTATGCTAAAGAGTTCATAACATAAATCCATAATCCTAAACACTAAAAGGATCTGGAAGGATAATACCATTTAATGTGTTATTTTTAACTGTTAGTTGTGAAACGAAATCCATGGGACCTCAGCTTTGTCAGAGGAACAACGCCTATTTAACCCAGACTCTGTCTGATGGTGGGCATCTTGAGCTTTGCTCTTCCAGCCTCTGCTAGACCACATGGGGCTCTGTTCACGTGTCCCAAAACAGGAGTGCACTGCAGTGACCCTACAGGTCTTTCTGTGTCCCTTTCTCCATTCCTTTTATTTTACTTATTTATATATTTTTAGTTCTGTTACTTTTTCTTTACCCTTTCCTGGCTTTATCCATGGTACCTCAGCATCATGCATAACACTACAGATGTCTCAGTAGAAAGCACCATCGGAGACCTTCATAAGTACAGCTGATCTCTCCCCACATCTTTTCATGTGGAATGTTGGAAATGTGCTCTCCTTTCCAGGGGGCTCCACTCTGTACCCCAGTTTTAATTTTAGAGACTGGTATGTCAGGACCTACTGTCCCACGGAGGAACATCCCAAGTATGTAGAACTGGACTTCTGGACCAAATGGGAATGTGTGGATGCCACTGGGTCCTGCTTTGTTAATCTCCAAAATAGGTTGCTTCCCCCTCTTTGCAAAGTACAGAATGTGTTTTTGTTTCCATTTCATGGAAGTGGTTATGATTATATGGCTTTGAAACAGTCCTCAGACTCAAGCCTTCATGGTTCATCACGGATTCAGAGCTTGTGGATGCAAACCTTGGTTCTCATTTGCCTCTTTTTTAACTAATGAAGGATCAAGGGAATAGAAGCAGCGTGCACTTCTCAGCTTTGTTTGGCGAGGTGTTGGGCGTGTAAGATTTCATTTCATCTTCAGAAGCTGCACAACAGGGGCGCCTCGGTGGCTCAGTAGGTTAGGAGTCAGACTCTCGAGGGTGGCTCAGGTTGTGATCTCAGGGCTGTGAGATCGAGCCCCACATCAGGCTTCTGGCTCACAGAGTCTGGTTGAGGTTCTCCCTCTCCCCCTGCCCCTCCCCCAGCTCACACAGGCCCACTCTCTCTCTCCCACCTTCAAATAGATAAATAAATCTTTTTTAAAAGAAAAAGCCACACAGCATACAAACGACGTGGGTACAAGGCAAGTAACTTGACAAAGGTCACACAGGTCCACAAAGGTGGAGTCAAGGTTTGTTCCCAAGCCTCCATTTTATCTGTTAGGCTGTGATTCCTCCAATCTAGAGAAGCTCATAAGTCATGAAAGTCACACATCTTGTTCAAATCCATGCCAGGCTGTCTTCATCATCCAAACCACAATCCCGTGACTTTCTAGTATAACACATTGCTAAGCGAGAGACACCTTCATAATCAGCGACCAGATGGCAGATGACCTAATTCCATGACAAAGGTGGTTTTAGAAACATGGTCAGGAAGCATGGTCTGGCGGCTGGCTGGCCATCTACACGCCCCAGTCACTGTGTCTCAAGGCTCTCTGGGTCCTGCTAGCCCGAAGCCATTTCCACCAACCACGATGCCTTCCCTTGCACACTGCTCTAGATGGCTTCCACGTACACCTCCCGCCTCTTTCTGCTGCTCCCACGTTGGGACATCCATTCAGGAATCAGTCCCCTGTGCTGTGGGCTTCGAGCATGCACTAAACGTTTCATGGACCATACATTATGGCTCAGGATGAGTCTGGCTCCTTGCCCTGCCACCAGAGATAAGTCTTCTTAGGGTTCCAGGAACCAGTCCTTTCTCACCATAAGAAAGTTGTAAGTGTCCTCTAGGTCTCCCACATGCGCACATGTAGTTGCTGTAGAGCCGAAACCATGTGTACGTGATCCGTGTTCCCTTCTGTTCTCCCCATTGCCTGGAACAGAGTTGGGGTACAGTAAGTATTTTCTGGGAGGGCCAGTTCCTCTTTGAAAGCTCACATGTTCTTATCCACTGTAGCTGATTGTGATGCAGGAAGGGTTTGACCTTGGTCCATGTTTCCCCTCTAACCTTCTGAGTCTGCCAGAGGGAAGTAGTTTCATGAGATCAGAGATCATACTGGTAGGTGTTTAAATGGGAAGAGCCATGACATCTCCAGGGCGTGTTCTGAAACCAATGGGGATAGTGTCAAGTTTCCTTAACTGTGAAATAGATTTGAATGTACTTTGAGAGGTAGTTGGGGGTATGTGGGGATGAAAGAGGGGAAAATACAGTGTCTGAAACGGTGCTTGTGTAGAGCAGGTGTTTTAAAATTTGGGGGGGGGGTGGTAACCTAGGAGTACTTTATGGCAAAAACTTGAGTATGGGAATTTTCTTTGTAATAAACTAAGAAATTGTCTACATGGCCTCAAAGAGACTGGTACGTGATGACTTGAGGGGGATCATCTTGTACGAAACTTCAGGCTAAGCTTCCAGCATTCAGGATGTTCCATTGTGATTCCAGGAGCCACTGAACTGGAGTTTTTCAGCTGAATTCAGGGTATATTTGGATGATCTATGGAGTAAAGCTGCTTTCTTGCTTAAGGTATAGTTGTTGAGAGTTAAGAAAAGGCAGGGACTCGACACACAGCCAAGAACAATATTATATCTCCTTTAAGACGTATGGAAGTTTGAATTCTGTAAATGTCATTCAGAATCTTTTTATTGCATGGAACTGAAAAGACATCTTGAAATGTCTTTTAGCCCAAGGTTAAACTTACTGCATATGGGAAAAATACCCCGCTTCACGCTTCTCGTCCATGAAAGGTAAATAACCATCCAGGTACATCCAATAACCTATGCATATGTGTATGTCTTTGCTTGTTTATTATTATTATTATTTTTCTTCAAGAGAGAGCTCCTCACTTTTTCTACCTACTGTCTTGTCTGTATGTATCTTAATATGAAAGTCTGTGATTTTAGCTTCCTTCCCCAATTTCTGTAACTTATTCTTGAACGCATTCCTTTTTAAATGGTGTTTTTAGTCTCTGCCCGGTTCTATGCGAAGCATGAGTGGCCACAGAAATTTATCACACAGGACCCTGCCTTTGAGGATTTATAATCTAGTTGGGGGCTTGGATACACACATAAATAGAAGGATGTTCACATACATAGAGTAATGAGTCAAGAAAATAGGAAACATTGAGAATATCATCATCCCAGTGCCACTGAAAACCAATCACCCCGGCATCAGGTGTGGACATCCCTGCAGGGTCTGGAAGCAAAACCAGCCCAAGGGAGAGTCCACAGTGATGTCATCCGTGCCCCTCAGGCAGGACCTCAAAGCATTGTTGGGGCTGCCCTCTCCAGATCAGTGTCAAGTTAGGAACGTTCCAAAAGGGGAAGCCGAGTGTGGCCAATTACAGAGCAGTCTGTCAAAAAACACCACACACCTGGAAGGTGTGTTACTTGTCTGTCCATGACTAGTCTCACCTACTTCTTTTCAAATGGACAGACCCACGTAGATGATCAAATAAATAAAAGGCACGGCGGTAGGTGCCTGCCAGCATTGCACACTCAGAGCTGACGCTGAGAGCTAGCCTGTGGCTTGTATCCGTTATCAGACAGCACGGGGTTCCGGAATTTATTTTATTTTATCCCCGTCTTCTTTGATTTTCAAACGTGACCTCCTATATTGTAGACGGTGGAGAGAGGCAGGGTCTTTCGCATGTCCCTTTCTCTGAAAAAGAACTTGAATGTACAGCTTGATGCCACTGTGAATTCCCAATGTATATTTCTTCTGGTGACGATATCGGTGTACGAAGATCACCACCTCCCGCACAGCCTCGCGCACTGTCTGCAAAACAGTGATAGGGATAACCAATCGATAGTGCCAATATGATTCTACTATTTTTCTACATCTGCTCTTTGGTTGGCATTTTGTGTAGCTTGTGATGTGTATAAATGATCAACAGCAACAGTAATAAAATCCTTTGACTTTCTTTCGCCAGAACCTTGTGTTTATGGGATGCTCAGTGACCACCCACCAGAGAATGTACTTAGGGCTGAAAGGATTCTTTCTCCGTGTGTTGAGAGGACATCTGGAGCATGGTGGTTATTGCTGGGGTCCGCCCTGTAGGGAGCCCTCGGACATCCCCGGGTGGCCGAACAGAGCAGGGAGGGAACTCCAAATGGACCCCTGGGAGGATAGGGTCAGAGAATGGGAGGGGCCGTTCAGTGAATGGGCCCCTGGGGTCCTCATCCCTATATTCAAGGCTCCCTGATTACTTGGATTTTCTAACAATCAGAGCTGCTCATTCACAATGTCTCCGGAGTGATGTATTCTCTGTCTCTGCACGGAGCTTGGTTGAGCCATCTAGAGGACACTGTCGGAGGGAGGGTCCCTTGTTTCCTACAGTCCTGAAGGGTTGGCCATGACGAGTCTTGCGCCCATGACCCGGTTCCAGTGGGGACCACCCCTGACTACAGCTCCCGCCAGAAAGGAGGCCTCTGGGCAGTCCCGTGGTTGGTGTGGCCTGGTGTCCACACCACTTGATGCTACAGCAATGGCCACAGTTCATGGGGCAGGGGATAATGATGGAGCAGGGACAGAGCTTCCTTGGACCGGCAGACAGGCAGAACAGGTGTGGAGAAAACGAGCCTGACCCATAAGAGTATATCTGGAGCCTGAACTGGAGAATGGAGTGAGCATCAGGCCTTTGCAGTAGGAGAGGAAACCACCTGCTGAGGCTGCGTTACCATGAACGGGGCACTAATGGGACGTTGCTGTACACAGAGAGTACAGTAAGGTGACCAGCCCCTGCACCCGCCGTGGGTCCCTAACTCCAGTCTCTGTGGGGTCGGGAGAAGAAGCCAGTGTCCTGGGACTCCCAGGTGGCACCAAGGATTCTGCAGCCAAGCGAAGGTCAGGACCCCCGGAGGAGGGAAGTTCAAACACATGTGACTGAGGGTAAATAATGGTCACGGCTTAAACATACTCTTCCCAAGCTTATGTTCTGTGCGTTTTTACATGTTCTTTACATTCGTGGTTCTAGTCAAGCCCGTGCAATACGGAGACCAGATAGGATTGGCCCCAAATTAAGCAGAAAGAAACCAAGACTCCGGGAAGCTTACGAAATTCACCCTCTGTGTCCATGATCATCAGTGATGATGGCAAGACTTCCATCCAGCTCTGATTTTATGCAAACATTTAAAGAGTTCCTGGAACCAGAATGTGCTGGGAGAGGGTGGTCACAGACTTCATGGGGCTATCGCTCTCCTAAGGAAGCCTCACCAGGCTCCAGAAGGCAGGGCTAGAGGGATGCAGATTCTAAGGTAGAGTTCAAGTGTTTGACCAGAATTATGTCACTAACAAGTACAACACACGACACCCCTTCCCCAGTCTCCCCTCTCGGGCCTGCTTGCACTTCCCATCACATTTCAGTGGAGATGTAGCTGAAAACACTGTTAGAGGGACAGCTGTTGTCTGGGAAGAGCACCTAGATGAGGAGGAGGGCACCCAGTGTGGGATGAATGGGACACAGAAGTGGGAGACAGTTTGAACCAATTTCTCCATGTGACCCAGGCTTCGATTTCAGAGATCCTAAGTCACTGTACAATGTGACTGTAGGGGAATGTGCATGGGTAGCCAGGGACAAGAGCATCCACCAGACACCCCCTGGGTTTCAGACAGCAGACCGGGAACTTTCTTAACCCTCTGAGCCAGTGTTACTGTCCATGTCTCACAGCTGGGGAGACTGGTTAAGCAACGCGCTTGGGTTCACACTGGGACTTGGAATTGGTCTCTCCGGGGCTTCGTCTCCTCCTCAAAGTAACCCATGAGACCTTGCTACATCTGGCCTCTTGTGCTTCTGCTGCCTATCTGCTTCCCACCCCTGCACACTTCCTCGTTCGAGGCTTGTTCCCTCCTTCCAGGCTCAGGGGCTGCTTTGCTGTTGCTTTTGGACACCAGCTGACACACTGCCCGAGGTCATGCCCTGGCTGCTCACTCCTTCTAAGTCCCATTCCTTCCCTTCCCTCTGGCCTTTACAGCAAAGTCGCCTGTTAGTGATGCTTTCCCTATTCACCTGCTCCACATCTAGACCCTGCAAACCCCACTTCCTGCCCCACATTCTCTCCTGGGCACTTATGCACCATCAAAGGTGCTACCTGTCTTCCATATTTATCTTATTTATTGTCTTCCCTCACTGAAATGTCAGCTCCATGAAAGAGGAATTCCTTTTTGCTTCCTGCCCTGCTTCCAACTTCTGATTCCCACTACCTGGGCACATGGTGCAGCTTTCATAAAAAATGTGATGAGTGAATGAGTGAATGAATGAATGAATGAATGAATAAAGGAGCATTCGAACACCTAACCTTGGGCTAACCAAGGCTCAAGCTGCAGCCCTTTTGGTGATTGCCTCTCTGGGTGTCTTTCACCAACTGTGTCCCGCAGCATCTGGGTCCTCTCCAGCGTTTCCAGTGTTTTCCTATTATTTCCCTCTCCTCCATGGGGTAAATAGCCCAGCTAGGGCTGTAGGAAGACCCTCCCCCCCAGCTCCCCTCGCACACCTGAGGCTGGTCGTAGGCAGAGACAGATGTGCGCAGCCTGCAAAGGGCACCCCGAGAGCAGCAAATGGGGAACCCGCTGAGACTTGGAGGTTCCGCTCCTGGTTGCGCAAGCTGGCTTAGAATCTGAGCGAGAAAAAGGAAGGGATTTGTTTTGGGGAACAAGAAAGGCACATAGAAATCAGGACGCTAACACCAGGGAGGGCAGCATGGCCTTTTAGGATTTGGGGCTAGGATTAACATGGTGAATGAATTTATCCCAGTTCAATTCACACATGATTGAGGCATGTGGGGCTCAGGCACGGAGCCAGGAAAAGACATCCGTGTAAAGACAGGCTGCTCTTCTAACCGATCCAGGCAACTGTTCAGTGACGAGCCAGAAAGTTGTCTTCTCCACCAAGGGTGCCCCAATTCCCCCCTGGAAGATGGCGTTTGCTACTTTCACTTCTGAGGAACCTTCTGCCTCTTGCATGGCAAAAGAAACCCTTGGGGGAATGACAGGGACCAGTCATGCCCTGATCTCACTAATTTTTATTGAAACTAACAATGTTCCAGGCTCTATTTCAAGCCCCCGAGAGAGTCATGTACCAAAGCAGGCAAGATGCCTGCCTCCGTGAAGCTCGCCTCCTACAGAGGAAGCCGACAATGAGAGCTAACATAACAGATGAGCAAACACAGTATTCATATTACTGCTTTCTTCAGAAACTTCCCCAAGGCCTGGAAATGGAATTATTTTTCTTCTCCTTTCCTTGTTTTTTTTTTTTTTTTTTTTTTTTTTGGCCTCTCTCTGAGGGCACATCATGCCGTATAATAACATTACTGATTATTTATAACCATTATTGCTAAAATAATTAAAATGTTATTAATGCCTGCTCATTTTATTGAGAGTTTGGCTCCCCTCCTGCAGATGGGAAACTTCTAGAAGGAATGGCCACTGGACATGTCAAAGAGAAGTAAAGCATGGATCGGCCTTTCCAGGTTTCTCATCTGTCAAACAGCAGCAGTAACCTTCATAATCCACATACTTCCGAAGACTGCAGGGGAACCAGGTCACCTCTTCTTGGCCCCATGACCTTGTCCTTGTTCTTCAGTTGTCTCTCTGGGGCCCCTGCTGATCTGACCCCCGTGAGAGCCAGATAAGGAGTCAAGTCTTCCCAGTCTAGCTGGTCCCAAGATGCCAGAGCACGGTGGGACTGAGGGGGCAGCCTTCTCCCCAGGAGCTCAGCCTTGCTCAGGGAACAAACATCCTGCCTGAAGCAGCTCCCTCCTCTCTCCTTCCTGGACCTCAGCTCCTACAGGCAACTTGTGCCATTCTCTTTTCCACTGAAACAAGTGTTTAAATTAAGGAAAATTCATCCCCCTAAATCTAACTCCCTCACACCTCTATTTTCTCCCCTGTTAAAAAAAAAAAAAAAAACTAAACTAAACTAAATGTGATTTAAATCTCAAAGACAACTTCAGGGTAACCGAGCTACACAAGAGCTGAATAAGATCTCTTGGTTCAACATTCTGTTATTACCACGGCAGGAAAAGCACCAGCTCTACGCTCCTACAGTGCTGTAAAAGACACAGGGTCATCCCTTCCCTGACCCCATCCCCCGTGTCCCACCCCAGGTAAACCAGGCTCCATCTGCAGGGCTAGGACTGCCATGGTTTGCAAGGACACTTTCTAAACTCCCTCCATGGCCATCCCCTACTCATGCTCATTTATAGGATCTTTGCTCATGTAAAGTATTGCTGACATTCTTCCCCCTTGAGGGAGTCTGTAAATATTAGTGCTTCCTCCTTACTGTCCCATTATTCTCGTAGAGGGATAAACTTAGGTCCAGAGATAATCTAAGGTGATATGATGCGCAACGTGCCCTAGGGACATGGAGGCGTAAAAGATCAATGGCGCCAAGGGCAGCTGAGGCTGGGGGAGTTTGCAGTGAGGATGAGGTATGTCTGGGTCACGAATGAGGGTGCAGAGGTTTGCAGATGGAGGATTAGAAGGGTGGGCGCAGTCACAGCAAATGGTCTGTGCAAAGGCTCAGCTGTGTGGGGGTCCATGTCCAGGGACTGATGACGGCCGCCGTGCAACAAGAAGTGGGAAGGGCTTGGGGCCGGTGCTGGTTGGGGATGAAACCTGAAGAGCCTCAGGATACAGTGTTCTGAACGGGGATGTGGGAGCGCATGCATACAGTGCACAACAGAGGAACCACGGTTGTGCCAAAAAAAAAAAAAAAAAAAGCTTGCTATTTGGACACCTGTGTGACTCAGTCGGTGAACTGTTTGCCTTCAGCCCAGGTCATGGCCCCAGAGTCCCGGGATCAAGTCCCACAATGGGCTCACTACTCAGCAGGGAGTCTGTTTTTCCTTTTACTCCCCCGCCCAGCTTGTGTTCTCTCTCTCTCTCCAGCTCTCTCTCTTTCAAATAAATAAATAAAATCTTTAAACAAATACTTGGCATTGAATTATTTTAAGTAGCACTGCAAAGAGAAGCAGAAAGTTGAACGCAAGCCGCACCGTATAGACCAGCGCTCAGCAAAGAGAGCACATCCACCAAGGTGACACGCGCTGGGTCAGTGCTGGTGGCCCCTGGAGCAGGTGGATTTCCAGGAAACATGGCATATCTCCGAGAACATCCATAATCTAGTTTGTGGTATTTTTCTTACCTGTGTATTTTTAAGTGATATTAATTGTGCTAATGGATATCATTATGTGCCGAGAATTCTGCTAAATACCCTGCATGGGATGCAGTGTGGCTCACTGAATGTCTGGCTGGCCGACAATGGCCTTAGGCTGACCAGGCAAAGGCAGTTGGGTGTCATAGTCCCAGGAGGGAAGCTTATTGCATGCAATTGTGGGGGGAACGCCTCCCAGCCGGTTGGCCCACATCCTGTTTTAAAGGCCAAGACTCAGGTACTATCAGCGCAAAGACATTCAGCTTACCTAAAGTGGACACAGAGAGTGTGCGAGCTCATTGGTTTGAGAGGGCATACTCCACTTTTCCTCCACTGACCTTCGTAGCACAGAGCTTTGCTTCTATGCTGGGCAGGCCCCCATGGGCAGTAGAATTTTCTTTGGTCCCTGCTTATTGCTCTCTTGGTTTTGTTTCTGTTTCTGTTTTCTAACTAGACACAGGCATTATGCCATCTAGACCTCAAAACTCCGTTAAATATGAATGGATATTATTCCCATTTTGTTGATAATGAAACAGAAACTCCGAGTGCAACTTGCTAGCAACACACAGCTGCCCGGGGAGAGAGGGTGCCAGGAATCCACCTCAGAGCATCTGGGAGCAGAGTCTATGCTCTTAAAAACCACACTGCTGGAATCACTTCAACTTCTCTTTTTCTTGTCCCTCTTCTATGTTAAGTAAAGGTTCTGACATCTATCAGATGGTGGATTGGGAGAACAGTGGAATGACCATGGACTGAGGCACCCGCTGACGAGTGTTTCCAAAAGTGCCAAGAATCAGCTAAGGTGCTCCCAGGCTCCAGGGATCTTGGCCACATGGAACCCAGTTCCTCTTTCCTTATGGTAAAGAGGCATCAGTGCCTTTAGAACCAAGAGTTTCTCTTAAAAGCAACTGTTCAATTACCTTACTTAACAGTCAAGAAAATCGAGATGCCGAACAGCACCTCATTTGCTCCAGGCTACACAGGGCGTCCCCCTGGCTGGGGTGCCGGCAACCAGGAGGCCTGTCCCAGGCCCGTCCTGGCCCCATGGCCACCAAATTCCTGAGTGTGTGTGGGAGGTGTGTCCTGACCCTGCGAAGCCTAAAGGCACAATCACTCCAGTTGCTTCTCCATCGGTGGGCAATGCGGTGGTGGGACAGGGGGTTGCAATTGTGAGCTCCCTGTCCCGAATGTCCTTGTCTCTATGGTGCCCCTTTAATATGTTCATACGGTTGAAAACGAAAGAGTGGTTTTCTCTCATATTTCAGTCACGAGGGTGCTCTGAGCCCCTTTACTGTGAGACTGGTTGTTGGACGAATTCTCATTAAGTCCTGGGCTTATAGGTTGAACACCAATATTTGCTTTCTGGTTTCATATTATCTTAAATCCTTCCAATATTATATTTTTCAATAAATTAATTGGACCTTTCCAATAAATTAAATGGAAAAGGCTCTGGGCCATGTTCTCTTCTTCATGCCTTTTTCCAGTCATCTGTGGCGACAGGGCCCATAGTGGCCTGTCCTCTTGGATGAAGGGACGATAATTAGAAATGAATCAGAGTAATTGAAAATGGATATTGGGCTCAGAGCACCATAGGAAAAAAAATCTGCCTTTGCATTTGTAAAAATTTCACAGATGCATCTTTTAAAAACACAAATGTGGTATGTCTAACACCCTTCAGTGGTTCCCCACCACTCTTAGGGCAAAAGCTAAATTTCTTACAAGACCTGGCCTGATCCAGCCTGCCCTGAACTCTGCCTCTTTTGCTCATCTTTAAATCTCCAGAACCTGGCTCAGGGCCTGGATCATCGAGCTTCATAACTGCTCCCTATCCTTCGCTCCCCCGCCACGTGCCAAAAGCCTACTTTGGGTGGGCACGAAGGATGGTGGGGGGACACTATCTCCCCTGGGCTTGCCTCAGTCCCATGTGCAGCTGCTGGAGAAGAATCTGGGACCTGCAGAAGGGAGCTCAGTGGACACTCTTCCCAGCACTGGTAAAAATCAGACAGAAAACAACCATTCAAAGTGTCAAAGCAAAAACTGCCCTGGATCAAGTTAAACAGGGAAGTTAGCCTTCCCTCCGTGCTACTGTGAAAGGGACAGAGACCAGAGCTCAGTTGAGCTGATGCTAGGACAGAGAACATTGGGCCGTCTGTGTTTGCTGATTGGTTTTATCTAAAGGGAAGTAAGGTGTCCCCTATGTGAGGACAGGAGGTAGTGTGAGAGCGTGGGGTGAGGTGTCCACACAGTCAGGCTCTCAAACTCTGGTCACTATCTTCTCTGATGATTACATTGCAAAGGGAAGTTTCCAGGTCCCAGGAAAGACATTCCTGGGCCATGAAACTGGCAAAAACGCTTTTAAGAAGATGTGCATCTCAAAGGCACAGAGATAGAACTTACAACTGCATGTTTTTCAAGGGGAAAAAAAAGAAAAAAAAAGATCTAAGGAAAGAGAGGTCGGGAGCCCAGAGATGGGAAGTCTGTCTCAAGTTCAGTCAAACTGAAGGGAATGTGAAGGCCTTCTTGGTCGAAGTTTCTGGAAACTGTCCTCAAGGCATACAGAAATGGAGAATCGCTCATTCAAGAAAACGTACCACATCTCAGTGAGAACAGTGGACGTCCGTAGCGCTTGAGACGTGGTCCGATTGGCTGTCTCCTCCACAGTTCCACGTGACAGAAGTTCTCTCCTGGGGGCATGCGCCCAGGAATGTGGGGGGGGGGTTCCCTCTCCCCAGCTCCCAGTCTGGGGCTAAGCCCAGAAGGGCAGGCTGCTGACCTTTCTTGTCTCTATCCCATTAGTTCTATGATACAGAAACTCTATTCTAGGCAGCAAAGCTGGGGATGGGGTCTCTCTTCCCCCATCTGGCCCCTGCTTCTATGTAGAAGTCCTACTCCAGGTGTAGAAACCCATGGATGTGGGTGCCAGTTTGCTTCTGTCCCAGCTCACTTGTGTGAAGACAGCATGCGAGAAAGGGCGAGCCAAGACCAGGAGCTGCCATGAACCCCACCCCCCGACACTGCTCACTCATACAGTAGGATTGTCACTCCAGGAAACACATGTCCTCGTCCCCACTCCTGGTGCTCTGGTGCAGGGGATCTTCCCAGGAGGAAAGAAGTCAGAAGGAATAAAAGCCCTCTAGCTCTGTCTGCCTGGAGGACTGGCTGTATTTGGAACTCAGAGCAGAGCTCTCCACATCCAAGGGTGTTGTTGAGAATGATGGAGATCTTGGGGATTCCTGCAGGAGCTGGTGACCCTCAAGAGAACAGGGACCTCAGTCCTGCAGCCACAAAAGGCTGAATCCTGCCAGTGATCAGTGAGCTTGGAAGAGGGCAATGGGGCTCCAGAGGAGATCACAGACCAGGCAGCCCCACGGCTGCAGCCACACACAGCTCCTGATCCGTAGAAACCATACATCCGTGTTGTGTGAAGTCCCTAAGTGTGTGGCGACTTGTTGTGCCGTGTTGGAAACTAATACGCCCAGAGAAGGAACCCTTAGGGTGCTCTGCCACATGCTATTCCACATTCTCTCTGTCTTTTAAAGATTTTATTTACTTGAGAGAGAGAGCACCAGCACTTGGGAGCAGGGGGTGGGGCAGAGGGAGAAGGAGAAGCAGATTCTCCGAGGAGCAGGAAGACTGACGTGGGCTCGATCCTAGGACTCTGGGATCGTGACCTGAGCCGAAGGCAGACACTTAACCGACGGAACCACCCAGGCGCCCCGTACCACATTCTCTTCTTTGTCCGTTTATAGATCAAGAATCTGCGCAGAGAGGAAACTTGCCAAAGTCACACAGCTCAGAAGGGCCACCAAGACGGGAGAGTGAGTGTTTTTTCTCCTCCAGCACAGGGATTTCCCAATGGACCCAGCTGCCCCGCCGCTGAGAGCTCTCTTCCGATTCCGGTAGAAATGTCACCCTGTGGTTGAGTGGGAGTGGCTACTCCCGTTCAGTAGTTGGAGGAAAAAGACCCCAGAGGCTTGGGGACTTGTCTAACGTGGCGTAGCTAGATCCAATGTCATCACCCCGCTGCTGTCTGCCTGACACAATTCTCTGTTGGGTTTGAGAGGCAAGGCCTAGGTTGAGAAGTAAAAAAAAAAAAAAAAAAACCTTGGAAATCTGTAAAGTCTAGACTCTCCTGAAGCAATGGTGGACCCCACGGTGGGTAATGATGGTGCCCACCAACTCTGGGTAGGAAGATGATAGACTTCCACATCTGGAATATTAGAGGAAGAAATCCTCCTTCCTCTCTCTCTCTTTTTTTTTTTTTTAAGATTTTATTTATTTATTTGTTAGGGAGAGAGAGAGCGAGCACAGGCAGACAGAGAGGCAGGCAGAGGCAGAGGGAGAAGCAGGCTCCCTGCCCAGCAAGGATCCCGATGCGGGACTTGATCCCAGGACGCTGGGATCATGACCTGAGCTGAAGGCAGCCGCTCAACCAACTGAGCCACCCAGGCGTCCCTCCTCCTTCCTCTCTTATACAAATGCTGCCAATGCCTCTTTGATCACCATTAAAAAAAGAAGCTGAAGAAGAAAAATAAAAGGCTCACGAGAACGCAGGCACTTAATTTAGATTTTATGAGCTACTGATGTGTCCTGTGTGTAGTCTGAGAAACTAGGACGTGTGCCTCTGCTCCTGCTGGTGCATGCAGCAAAGGTAATTCAAAAAGGCAAAGAGATCTTGCATCTAATGTGCAGAGATGGGGCTGATAGAGCCTCGAGGACAGGAAGAGAGACGCGCGTGTAAACTCTGCATGCTCCCTCTTTGATTCCCGCCTCCGTCCAGGGAGAGGAAAGCGGTCCAGCGCTGTCAGAAGACAGACCCAGGGTGAAAGCTGCAGCCTGTCCCCAAGGGTGCGGGAAATGGCCACCGTTAGAAAATGCGACCAGTACCCACGACTGGGGACAGGCGGAGAGGTTCCCATGAGAAGCTTGCTACTCAGTAAATGTTATTGGGTGGAACTAAATACTCCTTTATCTAGCACAATGTTTAGTAGCTGATGTTCCTTGTCAGCACTCATTTTGCTCCTTCTATACATTCTTCTGTCAATCAGAATTTGGGGTCTCCGTCCTCAGAGCTGCTCCCCCAATGGGAGGGGGGGAGGAATGGAAGCTGCAGGAATGGAAGTGCCATAGACTTCACACTCATGTCCCGATCAGGCATCACATCACTCTCCGTATCTCCAGCTTCCTCACTGGGCAGCGCTTATCCATAACCACACGAAGTCCTATGGATGCTTCCATCACAACACATCCCACTTTGGACCATTTCTCATCATTTCCATAGCCCCACTCTCCTTCCAGTGACAACCATCATCGGATCACTGCAAATGCTCCTTTCTCCCTGTCTTTCCCGAGCTCCTACCGAGAACAGGTGAGCTCCTACCACCTGTTCTCCCAAAGCAAAGTCAAGGCTTAAATGTCACCCTGTAGTGCAGCCTGAAGGCTGGGTTTCCAGTTTTGTAATGCAAGTGCTGGACTGAAGCACGAATACCAGACATTCATGTCAGTGATAGTTCTCTGCAACAAACACCTGTCAGCCATATGTCTAGGTAAAGAGCCAACCCTCTCCCCTCCTTTGTTTTCCAGATCTTAGTTGATTTCCATACCTGACCACTTGCTTTTTTTTTTTTCCTCCTCTCCCTTTGTTTTAAATTCCCACTCTTATGTTTTATTTTTTTTATTTTATTTATTTATTTTTTTAAAGATTTTATTTATTTATTTGACAGACAGAGATTACACAAGTAGGCAGAGAGTCAGGCAGAGAGGGGAGGGGAGAAGCAGGCTCCCTGCTAAGCAGAGAGCCCGATGCGGGACTCGATCCCAGGACCCTGGGATCATGACCTGAGCCGAAGGCAGCGGCTTAACCCACTGAGCCACCCAGGCGCCCTCCACTCTTATGTTTTAAATTCACCAATAAAGAATGAGCCCTGAAAACCTAGCCCCCCACCCTTGACCCCAGTAAAAGCAGCACCCCTTGGCCCTGGACACGTGCTTTCTCTCTGCCTGCAACCTCGCTGTGCAGCCCCGGGTGTACGCTGTGCATTCCAGGACCTGTAAGCAGTGAACTTTTTTTCAAAGCTTCCTGATGATTATTACAGAGAGTTTCTGGCAATCATAGTAAGAACCTCAAGCGCTAGTCCAGCCACAGCATTGATTATGGGTAGCCTGGGACCAGTCGATGGTATATCTTCCTCCTTAAGATCCCCAAATGATTTCACATTTTAACTAGAATAAAGCCCCGCATCCTGACCCTGTGGGTCCTCCATGATCTGGTCCTTGCTCAACACTTTGACCCTTCTGCCCCCATTCCTTCCCCTCTTCTCTTTGCTCCAGCGACACAGAACACACCCAAACGATCCCCACCTCATGGCCTTTGCCTAGGAGACTGGGATCTTTGTACGGCCTCTCCTCTACCATTCAGAAGGTTAGCTTCACCTTCCCTGAGAATCCTCCTTGACCACCCCAAAGTCATCTTTTTTTTTTTTTTTTAAGATTTTATTTTTTTATTTGACAAAGAGGGAACACAGGCAGGGGGAGTGGGAGAAGGAGAAGCAGGCTTCTTGCTGAGCAGGGAGCCCGATGCGGGGCTTGATCCCAGGACCATGGGATCATGACCTGAGCCGAAGGCAGATGCTTAACGACTCAGCCGCCCAGGCGCCCCCCAAAGTCATCTTCTGTCCCCCATATTTATTCTCTGCCAACACCGACAATCATATGGATTTTTTTTTTTTTGCCAGCTTCATGGAGGTGTAATCAACAAAATTGTAACGTATTTAAAATGTACAACATGATGATTTGCTATGCAGATACAATGTGAAAGAACGTCCTCCTTCAATGTAGTGACCACGTCCATCACTCCACATGCTTATATGTTTTGGGGAGTGAAAATTTGTAAGTTCTACTTTCCTAGCCAATTTCAAAGATATAATGCCACGTTATCAACTATAGTCACAACGTTATACGTTAGGTCCTTAGGACTTACTCACCTTATAACTGCAATTTTATATCCTTTTACCAATCTCCTTATCTCCCCAGCCCCTAGACCCTGGCAACCACCTTTCTGGCCTATGTATCTATGAGGGTTTTTGTTTTGTTTTGTTTCGGTTTTGTTTTTTCTTTAAGATTCCACATGTAAGGGATACCATGTAGCATTTGTCTTTCTCCGTCTGACTTATTTCACTTAGCATAATGCCCTCTAGCTCTATCTGTGTCTCGCAAATGGCAGGACTTCTTTCTTTTTTAAGGCTGAACGCTATTCCATTGCATGCCTATACCCCACATTTTCTTTATCCATTCCTCCATGAGGGACATTTAGGTTGTCTCCGTACCTTGGCTACTGGGACTACGGCTGCCAACGAACATCTTTGAAAAAGAGATTTTGTTTCCTTCGGATATATACCCAGCCGTGGGATTGCTGATCATGTGCTAGTTCTAATTTTAATTTTTGGGGGAACCTCCACAGTATTTTCCACAGTGACTATAATAGTTTATATCCCCGCCGACAGAGCAGGATTTCCATCACTCCACGTCCTCGCCAACCCTTGTTACCCCGTGTCGTTTTGACGCCAGCTGTCCCAACAGGTGTGAGGTGATACCCCATTGTGGTTTTATTTGCATCTTTCTGATGATGAGTCATGTGAGCACAGTTTCAGGTGCCTTCTGACCATCTGTATGTCTCCTTCGGAAACAATGTCCATTTATATCCTTTGCCCATTTTTAATATGGATTTGAAAACATTTTTTTGTTCACTGTCTCTCTTCTCCAAGTAGAATATAAATTTCATGAAGGCCAGGGTCTTGTCTGTTTTGTTATCCTCTATGCAAGGCATTTAGGATAGGACACAGCCCAGATAAGCCCCACAGTGAGCCCTCCAAGATGCCTTGAGGTGAGACTAAGCCCCTAGCTTGCTTTCTCATCAGAGCGGCTGCTCGGGACAAGGTTCGTCTCAGAGATCAGTTTTGCATGTGAGCCTCTGCAAATAAACTTTTCTCCACTAGAGTGCAGAGCTCACTGCCTTTTAAAGATTTGTCCTACAAAAGGGCCTGCTTTCCTGCCCCCTAATGGTCTGTTTTAGGTCTGTAAGCAATAACACATAAAGGGCGCTCAATATCCACAGAGCCAACTGTTTAATATAACTTGGTGTCTTGCCTGCCAAAGTTGGAAATCAAAGCGGTTGAGAACAAAAATCCAAATGAGAACTCACATTTCCCATTAAATGATTTTTCTTCTTACCAAACCCTATCACAGCAATAAAGTGTTCAAATCAAATAAACACATGGTTATGCCCATGTTTTGCATTCATTGAAAATCAATCACCCCAAGCCCTTTTAAAGAAATGTTGGACAAATATTTAGAGACCGTCAGTTTGAAGGGCAAGGCGTTCTTGGCTTCTTTGGGGCATCTCTTCTACTCCAGCCTGCTGACTCCCTCCTGCCTGCTGTAGGTAGGGCCCTGGGGTCTTCTCTCCCCACCGCAGAATCAGGTCCATTGCCCTGCCCAGGCCTTATCCTAATGCTAGGGCAGGAGTCACCTCACCAGCTGCTTCCCCTTTACTGCAGTGGTGTCCAAACCTGTTGGGGGGTGGGAACCACCAGCCATGATCGTTATAGACACACATTCTTGGCCTTTGTAAACATCCAGTGTGAGCCCAGAGCTTTAATCCCTCATCAAGCAGGTAGAGCCAGTGAGGAATGTCCTTCTCCCTAACTAAGTGGCCCTTCAGGTGAGTGTCCATTCATATCATCGGAGAGCTTTTTAGAATCCTAATGCCCGCTCCTCCCCTGAGTTCAGTCAGAGTCTCTGGGGCTGAGCCTGGGGATGGATGTTTCTAAGCATCTACAGTCACATGAGTGGGCAGCCTGGATTGAGAAGCACTACGTCTGACCCCGATGTGATGCTTGGTAACGGGGTGTTTCATACACTCTTCCACTCAGTTGCTAATTCATCCACATCAATTATCCCTTCATCTACAGTGCACTTTTGTTTTGTTTTGTTTTTGAGAGAGAAGAGAACATGTGAGCAGGGCAGGAGGAGCAGAGGAAGAAGGAGAGAGAGAATCTTAAGCAGGCTCTACACTCAGCACGGAGCCCAACATGGCTGGGTGCAAAATCAAGATTTGGACTCTTAACCGACTGAGCCACCCAGGTGCCCCTAAAGTGCTTTGGTTTTTGAAAGCCAGCAGTGAGAACCTGGAAAGTGATCTAAGCTCTTGAACTTCAGGTGTCTCCTGTGTGCTCTGAGACGAAGACTCCTACATCGTCAGATTGTTGTGAAACTTAAGTGAGATAATATATGAGAAGCAGTCAGCAAATAATAGGTGTTCAATAAATTGTGGGTGTTCGATTATTCATTTATTCTATAAAACATATATTGTCAGGTGCTGGACTAAGTTCTGAGGTGATGGTCGACCTGACATTCACAGGGAAAATGTCCCATGGTGTGCCCAAATTTGCTGATGTCAAGACAGTGTCCCCAGACAATATCGTCCAGTACACCTAAGAAGGAGTGATCTATTCAAACCCTCTGATGACCCTATTAATTAAGGGGTAGTGGTGTCTGAAGATCCCTCCTGACTGGGTTGGAGGTGCTGTGGGCTCTGTGAGTGGGACCAGGGGGGCTTACTTGGACCCAGGAGCCACTGCCAGGGAAGCCAGGGAAGCCAGGCTCAAGTCAAGTATAAAGCTCTCCCACGTCACCCACTAGAGATGGTGAGAAGGCCATGAGGTATCAGTCAGAGGCCTCAAGACTCCCAAAGAAAGATCCACTATGACAAGCAGGGTGGAAACTGCCACGTGTGGTCATGAGGAAGAGAAAATCCAATGCAGCTGCATCTTCAGATTCTTGATTGAGGAATGGAAAACTATGGATTTCTATGTGTATTTTAAAATACAGATTTTAGGGGTGCCTGGGTGGCTCAGTGGGTTAAAGCCCCTGCTTTCGGCTCAGGTCATGATCCCAGGGTCCTGGGATCGAGCCCTGCATCAGGCTCTCTGCTCGGCAGGAAGCCTGCTTCCTCCTCTCTCTCTGCCTGCCTCTCTGCCTGCTTGTGATCTCTGTCAAATAAATAAATAAAATATTTTAAAAAATACAGATTTTAAAAAATTAAATGTACTACAGCAAAAATACTTTGGGCCAGTGTCTCGCCATTCTGTAAACTCTTTGGTCTGTGGGACTGGTAAATCCTGAGACGGGCTCTGCCCTCGTTTGGAAAATCAGAATAAATGTAGTCACGAAATTAGCCAAAACACAACAGTGCATCCTTATAGAAATGGCCAGCCCTGTTTGGTCTGGCTCCCAACTCTCTCCCTGATGAGCTCCCTGGACTCACAGGAAGGGCTCTCCGCCCAGTGTGGGCAGGGTCCTAGTCTTCGAGGAGAACACCCCTTCTCGTTTGGTCCACAGAAATGTCCTGACTCCCTCACCAATCTCTTCCCGTGGAGGATGAAGGGCTCTCTGGGTACGGCGGTGCCACAGCTTAGATTAAACGATTTTTAGATTTTGTCAGTTTAGAAACTTTATTTTTCTCCGTCTGAAAGGTTTACCTAAAGGTTTTCACCAACGGTATTTGTGGATTTATTCCACGGTGGGGCGCAGAATGCTGCCAGATCTGCCAGATTTGTTTTGCCCTTTGATCAGTTTCCAGTAACGACCTCCCCATTCTCTCTCTAGACACACACGGAGGCTGAGGGCCGTTGTGCTGCCCTCCACACACCCCCCACCCCGGAGTCTGGCCCGGGGGCAGAGGGCTTAGCACAGCGCTCCCACGGGGCTCAAGACCTGGAGCCTTTCCCTGTGCTCACCCTGTGCCTGCAGGGGCTAACTCCCCACCCCTTGCTTCTCCCTCCTCTCTCCACAGCCCCTCCCAGCCCCCCAGTCTACCTGGGCCTGCCAGGACTCGGCCTTCCTTGGCCCCAAGGGCAGTGGCGGGGTGTCTCCTGCCCTGTCCCTGAGCGTCTGCCTCAAGTCCTAAAACACCAATCCTTCTCATGTCTCTCTCCTGACTTCCCTATGAAACCTGAGGAAACGGCCTAGAAATTCCAACTTATACCTCACTTCGTCCTCATCCTGCCCTGCTTCTCTTATCTCTCTCTTATCTCTTATGCACCTACAGAATAGCCTATCTCTGTTCTCACAAACCCCAGCTCCCATCCACAACAGTCTCTCACAGGTAAATGTTTTCAGGCCCAGGACTTGTTTTTCCCTTGAAAGTCATACCATTTGTTGGGATAGGACCAAGTCCCGCATCCTCTGACCCAAGGAAGGGCAAGAAAGATACAAGTTTAGGATCCCATGCCAGAGGCCAGTGGTCCTCATTGCCCTTCGGGATGGCCTTCCACAGGCGAAGCAGAAAATTTAAGAGAAAAATAGAAAGCAGAGACGCTTTGCAGACTCATTCGCAGGATTTCAAAGCCTCAACTCCATCATGATGCTTTCAAAGGTCCATAAAAGCTACAGTGATCACTCATCATAGGGCTTTCTCTTCACAAAAAGGCCAAAACTAACATCAGTCTGAAAGGCTAGAAGGTTGATGTTTAAATGGTTCAAAATGACCCCTGGCTTTCAAGTTCATCTAATGATAGGACGAGTGATGGGTGAGATGTTCCTCAGGCCCTCCCTCTCTCTTCCCTCTCTCTATGATGTCAGTGAACGCCAATCACTGAACATCCCATAACACTTTGTTGGTACCGTCTCCTTGATAAACTGGGCAGATGAATCCAGTTGGAAAATAGGCCACTGGAGCTCACCCAAGCCTTCTATTTCCACCCAAATTTTAGTTATGCCCACTTAAAGGCCCTTCCCTCCTTGGGAACTCACTAGTCATGGTAGAGAAGGATTCACAGGAAGCTGCTCTGGGAGGGGGGCAGAGTGGGGTCAAACACAATCTCAGATTAAATCTCAGCCAACAGATTCAGATGGGGCTCCTGGGCCTCAGCACCACTGACATTTTGGGCTAGGTCATTCCTTCTCTGTGGGACTGCCCTACATGCTACAGGATGTTGGCACAAGCACTGTCCTTTACCCAAAAGGTAATAGTCCCAGTAGTTGCAACCAAACATGTCTCCAGACATTGCTAAATGGCCCCAGAGCAGGATGGGGAGTCATCCCAGCTGGAGAAGCCCTGGACTCAGATGAGGTTAATTCTAACTAGGGTAAGAAGCCTGCCTTGGAAGGTGGTGTTTTGTTCCCATGGGCATGTCTAGAAGGAAAGAGCCCATGGGGTCTGTGGAGGGGGTCATTTGTTGAACAAAGACCTGGGGGATAAACACTGGAGAGTTTATTTGGGGAAGTATCTCAGAGTCTGGTGTGGCTGGGCGGGGACGATGCTCTAGTGGAGGAAATCCCACGGGTCTAAACATTGAAGAAGTTGAAAGGCAGAGTTGATGGTGGACTCTAGGTTTCATTCAACCCTCAAAGCTGGCCAGATAAACAGTTTTTTATTTTCCTGTTTTCCAAGATAGCAAACCGAGGTAAGTAGAGTGGCTATCCCAAGGCCATGAAGGTAGTCGTGGCATTCCCTTATGTCTCTTCCACCCAGGAATAACGTGGTCACATTAACTGGAGCATTTGTGGTCTTGGACCATCCAGATGTCTGGTCAGGTGGCAAGAAAGTGAGGAGACCCCATAAGAGCTAAATAATTTAAGGCATGACAAAATGGAAAACACCTTTTGTGGTTTTTTTCTCACACATCAGTTGAGGGAGAGCAATGCTGTGGGATGGTGTAGGTGTGGGATGGCTCTTTCACACAAGCATGCTCTAAGCACTCTTTGGTGTCCCCAGCATCTGCAGAACAGATACCTGCAGAGTGGAAAAGGTTGGGAAGGAGAAGGAGGACCCTTTCCACAAAGCTTATTTTCCACATGTCTCCACAGGATGCATATGCCTCTGTCTAATGAGGCACAGATTGAAAATGGCTGACGACTCCTCTAGGGAAACCAGGGTGATGGGTCCCAGAGGCATAGTGAGGAAGTTCCCCTAATTTCAACTTTTAGTTATTACCAACATGGTCCTCATACTTCAGGGATAAGTGCCAGAGAGCTGTTCTCACTTCTACACCATCTCCAGGAGAACCAGGAGAACTGGTACATTTTCAGGACCAAGGAGAAGCCAGCCTGCTTGCCTTCAGAATGTTAGTGTCATTCCTGAATATTCATATAGAAACTCTTTAGAGGGTCCATAATACATGACGGACATTGGGCTAAAATGACGGTTTTAGTTTTAGTTTTGTGAATACCGTTAATGTCATGATGGCTGATGCCAGATGCTGTCATAACTAGCTAATAGGCTTGGGCAATTCCACCAAATATTGTGGGGGTATATTTGGGGGTCAGGCACTGTGTTAATGCTATGCACATTAAATATAGTCCTTAATTTCATCCTATAATGGTTCTATGATATGAATCTTATTTGCCACACTCTGTACAGATGAGATTCAGGTTTGGAGACTAAATGGCTTGTCTAAAGTCTCAACAATAAAGACAAAGGGTAAAATATTCAGAGTCTGGCCCTTTTGGCTTCCAACTTGATGCTTTAGAAAACTACCCAAGGATGACGATGTTTTGAAGTAGTTTCAGACAAAGTTAAACGTGCAAAAAGGAGCACAAGTGTTGAGTGAAAGGTTCAGTAAATCTTACAATTTAGTTTTGTATTTTTTAAATAATCTTTACACCCAGTAGACTAAACACAGATCTTCAAATACAAAAAAAAAAAAAACAAACACAAAAAACCCTCTTTTCTTTTTGTAACTATATACTCCCAGGGCAATTGCTGTCCCAAAGCCCGCCACCCATGAATGAATGAGCTTTGCTTGATATTATACTTTCCATAAATGGAGTCAGACCTTACTACTCCCTTGGGTCTGGCTTCCTTCACTCAGCGTTATGTATGTGAATTCCCTTTTTATGGTGTTTTTGGGACACATTGTCACTCTATCCCACCATATATTATATGGCAATCTTACTTATCCATTTAATTTTAGATTGACCTTGAGATTTTTCTATTTTTGAACATTAACATATTATTGAATATGAAGAATACCATATTTTGAATGTTAAGATGATCCACTTGCCCGTGTGTCTTGGCGCACATATGTGCAGATTTCTGTAGGTACCTACGAGGGGTAGAGTGGCTGGGGAAAAGGTAGGCATGTTGTAGGTTCTGCAAATACTGCTGACAGTTTTTCAGAGTGGTTGTGTGATTTTCACTCTAATAGTGTGTATATATATATATATATATACATATGTGTGTATATATATAATATGCATGGTATATATGTGTGTATATATTCATATTTACATATATACATATGTACACTATACATGGTGTGTGTGTGTGTGTGTGTGTGTGTGTGTACATACAGAGTCTAATCACTCCATTAAATCACCAGTGCTTGATATTGTCATTATTTCACAATTTTAGACACTAGGTGACCGGGTAATGAAATCTCATTATGGTTTGAATTTTAATTTCTCCAGTGGCTGATAGTGTTGCGCATCCTTTCACGTACGTACAGATTACTTGCAATAATCCAAGTGCTTGGATATTCTCACTTGTGTTTTCTGCCTTTACTATTCGTGTTAACACATTTTTCTCATTGATTTCATGGAGCATTCTATGTGCTGTGTTGACTCTCGGCAGGATATTTTATATCCATCCCGAGGTTTGTCTTTTCATTCTCTTAGTCGTGTCTCCTGATGAAGGATGCTTTGCTAGGGTTCTGTGTTATGGCTTTGGCTTTTTCTGTCCTATGTGAGAATGCTTTATCTTATTCCAACATCACGAAGATACTGTATTGCTTTCTCCCAGCCACACAACCGTTTCCACTTTCACAGAGAACTTTTTGATTTGTCTTACATTGATTTATGCCAGTCATGAGGTGGAAATCAAGATTCATTTTTTTCCCCCATTTGGGTATCCATCGACAGCACACTTTAATGAAAAATCCATCCTTTCCCCAAGGTCCAGGGAGTGTTCTCTTTTTCATGAATTAAGAAATCATACATTTGTGGAGCACCTGGGTGGCTCAGTGGGTTAAGCCTCCACCTTCGGCTCAGGTCATGACCTCAGGGTCCTGGGATCGAGCCCCACATCGGGCTCTCTGCTCAGCGGGGAGTCTGCTTCCTCCTCTCTCTCTGCCTCTCTGACTACTTGTGATCTCTGTCTGTCAAATAAATAAATAAAATCTTAAAAATGAAAAGAAGTCATACATTTGTTCCTGGTCTCTGTTCCGCTCTGTTCTCATACCAATACCACAATGTCATAAGTAACTGTAGCTTTATAATAAGCATTATTATCTGCTGATGCCATCTGATTCTGTTCCCATTTAAGTCTGCCTTGGCTTTTATTGCCATTTTGTAACACCATATACATTTTGGGAATCAGCTTATCAAGTCCCACGTTAAAAACTTTTGGTATTTGATTAGAATAATGGGATGCATCTTTCCTTTCATCTAGGGCTTATTTAATTTTTCTCATCGTGTTTTGTGGAGTTGTGACTATAGTTCTTAACTGTCTGATTTGATTTACCGCCAGAGATTCGACATTCTCGTGCTATTTTAAATGGCATCTAAAAATACATATTTTAAAGTTTTTGATGGAATATGGAGATGGTAATTGAGTTTTGTATTTTGATCTGCATCCAACAATTTTCTGTATTCATGTATTAATTCTAAAAGATGACTGAAAATGTAACTTTGTTATATTTTCTACTTTTGCAATTATAGCATCTGCAAATAATGACACTTTTTTTTTCCTTCTTCCAGTCCATGGAAATTGATTTTTTAAATATTGGGTTTTATTGCACTGGCTACAGCAATATCTGTGAATAATACTTATTAAGGAAGTTTGCTTTAATTTTTTGCTAAGAGTTTTCTCTTATATTGTGAAGTGATGTTGACATTAATAAAATGATAAACTCCCATCTCCTGTGATGATCACATGATGGCTTCTCCTTTATTCTGTTAATATTATAAAATTGTAATACATTGTAATTATGAAACCACTTTTGCATTTTTAAGATAACTTGATTGAAAAGTATTTTGTGTGCATTTTATTTGATATCTATTAGCTCTCCATTATATGTTAATATTTTAAGATTTTTGCATTTGTGCCTCTGAGAAAGATTGGTCAGTATTTTTCCCATTTTTGTAACTTCCTTCTCAAGTTTCCATATCAAAGTTGCTGTGCTTCGTCAGACAAGGCAGAGAATTTTCTTTATTTTCCCATTTTCTGAGGAGGAAAAAAGAACCATGATAATAGTGTCATTTCTTCTTTCAAATGGTTGGAAGGGCTTATTGGTCTGGACACCCGTTCCGAAGATATTTTCATGTACATATTTGCTGTTTTTAATATGTATGGTCATTCAGATTCTGTCTCACTTTGTTTCATTTTTGAGAAGATATACTTTTATGAGAATTTTCCCATTTTGTCTCCATTTTCAAATGCAGATGTTAATTATTTGTTTTAGAGTTTTACTATCTATAGGACTTAGAATGCTGTCTTGTTTGATCATTCTTGTTATTTCCTTGTAATCACCCTGTCTCATATGTCATTCTTGCTATTCTGTAGTTTTTTTTCACAGAAACAAATGGGCTTTGTTGATTTTTATCTGAGGAAGTTTGTTCTCTGTTTCATTAAATTGTATTTTTATGTTGATCATTTCCTTTGGCTCATTCCCTTTGGGTTTAATGTGCTATTTTTTTCCTAAATTCTGCAAACATGTATTCAGATTATTGATTTTGATTATTTCCTTATTTTGTATAGTCACCTTTAACTATAAATTCAATTATTTTATAACTCGTTTTTTCAGTAACATGTTTCTTTCTTTTTTTAAAAGATTTTATTTATTTATTTGACAGAGATCACAAGTAGGCAGAGAGACAGGTGGTTGGGGGGGAGCAGGCTCCCTGCTGAGCAGAGAGCCTGATGTGGGGCTGGATACCAGGACCCTGAGATCATGACCTGAGCCGAAGGCAGAGGCTTTAACCCACTGAGCCATCCAGGCACCCCAACGTGTTTCTTTTTCTTTTTCTTTTTTTTCCATTTTTTAAAAATATTTTTTTATTTTTATTTTTATTTTTTTTAATTTTTTTTTTTAAGATTTTATTTATTCATTAGTTAGGGAGAGAGCAAGCACAGGCAGACAGAGAGGCAGGCAGAGGCAGAGGGAGAAGCAGGCTCCCTGCCGAGCAAGGAGCCCGATGTGGGACTCGATCCCAGGATGCTGGGATCATGAACTGAGCCGAAGGCAGCCACTTAACCAACTGAGCCACCCAGGCGTCCCAAAAATATTTTTTTATTTTTATTTAAACATATAATGTAACCCCACCACCCTCTCCCAACACCCCTCCCCCCACCCCCCTTAGTTTGTTTTATGACATTAAGAGTCTCTTTTGGTTTGTCTCCCTCCTGATCCCATCTTGTTTCCTTTACTCTTTTCCTACCCCCTGAACCCCCACCCCTGTTGCACCTCTACTTCCTCATATCAGGGAGATCATATGATAGTTGTCTTTCTCCGATTGACTTATTTTGCTAAGCATAATACCCTCTAGTTCCATCCATGTCATCGCAAATGGCAAGATTTCATTTCTTTTGATGGCTGCATAGTATTCCATTGTATATATATACCACTTCTTCTTTATCCATTCATCTGTTGATGGACATCTGGGTTCTTTCCATAACTTGGCTATTGTGGACATTGCTGCTATAAACATTTGGGTGCACGTGCCCCTTTGGATCACTACGTTTGTATCTTTAGGGTAAATACCCAGTAGTGCAATTCCTGGGTCATAAGGTAGCTCTATTTTCATTTTTTTGAGGAACCTCCATGCTGTTTTCCAGAGTGGTTGCACCAGCTTGCATTCCCACCAACAGTGTAGGAGGGTTCCCCTTTCTCTGCATCCTCGCCAGCATCTGTCATTTCCTGACTTGTTAATTTTTGCCATTTTGACTCCAACGTGTTTCTTTTGATTGACCATTTGTAGTTTATGTCTTCTAAGGATTGTGTCTGTTTCTTTTTTTAAAAGATTTTATTTATTTATGAGAGAGAGAGAGTGAATGAGAGAGAGAGCACATGAGCAGGGGGAGGGGCAGAGGGAGAGTGAGAAGCAGACTCCTCAAAAAGCAGGGAGCCCAAAGACAGGGGGCTCCATCCCAGGATCCTGGGATCATGACCTGAGCTGAAGGTAGATGCTTAACCAACTGAGCCACCCAGGCACCCAGGAATTTGTCTATTTCACCTAGATTTGTGAACATCTGGTATAACTTTGTTCACATTTTTTATTGTCCCTTCAATGTCTAAAGAATCTGTAGAGCTGGGATCCCTTTCATTCTTGATATTGGCAACTTGTATCTTCTCTCCTTCCTCCTTATTCAGGCTATAACAGTTTATCATTTTTATTGATCTTCTCAAAGAACCATTGTTTTCCATTGATTTTCTATTTTCTTCTCTTTACTATCTCATTGATTTCTGCTCTTTACATTTTCCTTTCTTTCGCTTGATGTGGTTTCAATTGCTTTTTTTTTTGCTTCTTTAATGTGCAAGCTTAGATCACTGATGTGAGGGCTTTCTTTTTTCCTAATAGAAACTTTTAATGCTACAAATGTCTCTTGAAGCCCTGTGTAGCTGTATCCACATGTTAGACCATGTCATATTTTCATTTCAATTCAATTTAAAATGTTTTTAAATTATTTATAAATGTTATTCAATTTCCAAAATATTTGAGGGTTTTACTCCCCAGTACCTCTCTGTCAGTTTCCTATTTAAATCCATGTGGCCAGAGAATATACAATTTATCTCTCACAATCCCACCCTTGTAACCCCCCGGAACATGGCCTCTCTAGGTGAATAATCCCACTACACTAGGAAAAATATCTGTTTGTTGCTGGATGTGCTATGAACCTTAAATAGATCAGGTTGGTTGATAATGTGTTACGTTCTTTTATATACTTATTGAATGTCTCTGCTTTGTTCTGATTATCAAGAGGAGAGTATTGGAATCTTTAATGATACTTGTGAATTTGTCTATTTTTTTAAGGCTATTGGTTTTGCTTCATGTATTTTGAAGCCGTATTGGTAGATGGATATAAAATTAAGTTTGCTATGCCTTCTTGGAAAATAACTCCTCTATTATTTTGTAGTGCCCCTCTTTATTCTCCGTAACATCCCTTGTTCTCAAGTCTTATATGTATAATATTAATGCTGCTGCAACAGCTTGCTTTAATGAGAGTTTGCAGTGCACATCGTCTCCCATGCTTTCCTGGTGATCTATGTATGTTTATGTTTATTGTTCGTTGTTGTGTACGTGTGTGGTTTTTCAAAAAAAAAAATAGGCATTCTATGGCTGGGCCTTTCTTTTTGTTCTCCAGACTGACAATACCTGCCTTAAAAAAATTATTTATTTGAGACAGAAAGAGAGAGAACAAGTGGGGAGGAGGATCAGAGGGAGAGGGAGAAGCAGACTCCCTGCTGAGCAGGGAGCCTGACCTGGGGCTCTATCATAGGACCCCCAGGTGTCCCAATGACATCAGCCTTTAAACTGTTGTGTTTGGAGTATTTATAGTTAATATAATTAGTTATATCTTGGGGCTTAAATATATCATCTTATTAGTTGTTTTCCATTTGTTCTATGTGTTCTTTGTTCTTTTTTTGTCTTTTCTGCCTGTTATTGGGTTAACAAGATACATTTCTGATTTCATTTTATTTCTACCATTGGCTTGTTCTATATCTCTTTTAAAGTTTTTAATTATTACCTTAGGATTTCAATGCATATCTGTAATTCATCACAGCCTGCCTCTGTACAATGAGATGCCACTTTCATGTAAAGTGTTATGAGCTCATAGCCTTGCAACAATATCAATTCAGTCTACTGAGTTGTTTTATTTTTGGTGTGCATTTTTTTTTTTTTTTACTTTGCATATGTTCTAAAGCCACAGTACATTGCTACTATTTGTGCTTTAGAACATTCTCTTTTAGAATCTCTTTTTTAAAATAAATGCATATATATATTCATATTTGTCTTTATTCCAGATCCCTTAAATTTCTTTCTGCAAATCCAATTTTATATCATATTTTTTACTTGAAAGAAATAACTTGTATTAGTTACAGCAAAGAAGTCAAGCCAAACAAATGGAATCCAATGTTTCAATTGTTTAACATTATATTGTTCCTCATGTAACAGTTCTGGACAAGGGTTTATACTGGCAAGGAAGGTCCTCCTGTATTTGGCATTCAGCACCTGGGATAATGGCCTCTTTCCCACCTTCAGTGCCTGATTTCTAACATTGCCCTATGTACCGATAACAGGCAGTCATGTAGACAAGAGCATGGAGGATATGGGCAATTATTCTGTGTGAGAAAGGCTAGAAGTAACATCCTAGCTTTGGCCAGCAGTCCAACAGCTAGAACTCAGACTCATAGTGGTACCGAACCACAAGCAAGGCTAAGAAATTAAATACAGCTTTATGTCCAGAAAAATAAGGAAATGGTTTTTGATGAGAGCTAGTAGTCTTCTGAAAGAGATGTGGCCTGTGCCCATGTTAAATGTTACCATGCTTTCTCCTCCAACAACCCTGCAAGAAATGTTATCATGAAGATGGAGATAAATTTTCAGAATCCAGATAAGCCAAATGGTCACCAGTCTTATGGATAAATATGTCCTAGGAACTAAAAAAAAAAAAAAAAAGAAAAGGAAAGAAATTCAGGAATCGGGCAGATCTAGAGAAAGGGCATGAAGAACAGAATAAAGCAAGCCTGACTGGAAATCATATTGCTTGGACAGGGCTGAAATTCTTCCTACTGGTGGAGGATTAAGAGGAATGTGATGATGTGGATTAGGAAAATTCACAGAATCTGCTTTGAGGGAAAGACTACACATGGAACACATCCAGAGAGGAGAAAAGTGGAGACATTTCTAGATATGCTATGACTTAGGAAACTCTTAAAGAAATTGTAAAAGTTTTAGGAAAAGAAAAATAATTTTTCTTTTTATTTTATTTTATTTTTTTAAGTAGGCTCCACACCCAGCATGGAGTCCAACATGGGGCCTGAACTCATGACCCTGAGATCGAGACATGAGCTGAGATCAGGAGTCAGGTGCTCACCAGATGGAGCCACTCAGGTGTCCGAAGAAAGATAAATTTTTAAAAGATTTTTATTTATTTGTTTGAGAGAGCGAGACAAAGAGAGCATGAGCTGGGGGAGGGGCAGAGGGAGAAGCAGGCTCCCCACTGAGCAAGGAGCCTGATGTGGGACTCGATCCCAGGACCCTGAGATCATGACCTGAACCGAAGAGAGACACTTAAATGACTGAGCCACCCAGGTTCCCCAAGAAAGGTATTTTTTTAACGATTTTATTTATTTGACACACAAAGATCACAAGCAGGCAGAGAGGCAGACAGAAGAGGTGGGGGAAGAAGGCTCCCTGCTGAGCAGAGAGCCTGGTGCGGGGCTCAATCCCACGACCCTGAGATCATGACCTGAGTGGAAGGCAGAGGCTTAAACCACTGAGCCACCCAGGCGCCCCAGAAAGAGAATTTTTTTTTTAAGATTTTATTTATTTGTCAGAGAGAGAGCGAATGAGCACAGGCAGACAGAGAGGCAGGCAGAGGCAGAGGGAGAAGCAGGCTCCCCACCGAGCAAGGAGCCCGATGTGGGACTCGATCCCAGGACGCTGGGATCATGACCTGAGCCAAAGGCAGCCGCTTATCCACCCAGGCGTCCCAGAAAGAGAATTTTTAATGGTGAAATAGACCATCTCCAATTTTTTTGAACAGTTCTCATGTGCAAGAATGTTCTGGTTTGATATCATTGAAAAAACACCCAAAAGGAATTTCTCCTAACTCATGTTATTCTCTTTGCCGGAAGAAAGACGTGCAGCATGGAGCCTACTAGATGCCACTGAGCCCTCTCTGTGTCTTCTCTGGCAGCTGTGCCTGGCACTTGCCCCTGTTGCTTTTTATCTCATCGCTTCTAGAAGCCACAAACTCTCCCTGGGAAAAATGGCGCTGAGGTCTCAGTGTTTGTATCCACCCCCATCAAATTCACATGCCAGAAGACTAAAGCATGTAGTGACAGTATTTGGAGTGGGGACCTTTACGGGGTGATGAAATCATGAGGCTGGAGCCTGCGCAGATGGGATTAGTGCCCTGATAAAAGACCCTTGGGACCTCCCTCACCCCTTCGCCACAGGGGAAGGACATCCATAAGCAAGAGGTCTGCAGTCTGGAAGAGGTTCCTCATCCATCTATGCTGCCCCCAATCTCAGACTTCAGGAGAATCAGAATCAGATTCTCAGAATCAGGAGAAATAGGTTTCTGTTGTTCATAAGCCCCCCAATGTGTGGTGTTTCGTTGCAGCCGTTGGAATGGACTTACACAAGTGGATCGAGACCCCAACAAGTCGGCAGTAGGCTCGGAGAGAGCCTGCGGTGCCTCCCAATTATACCTGCATGTCCTCCAAGCCTTATCCTTTTGTTACCATATTTATAATAAAACTTTATCCTTTTGTTGCCATATGTATAATTTATAATTTCCATCATCGGTATTATTTTTTAATGATTTTATTTATTTACCTGACAGAGAGATCACAAGCAGGCAGAGAGGCAGGCAGAGAGAGAGGGGGAAGCAGGCTCCCCGCTGAGCAGAGAGCCCGATGTGGGGCTCGATCCCAGGACTCTGAGATTATGAGCCGAAGGCAGAGGCTTAACCCACTGAGCCACCCAGGTGCCCTCCATCACAGGTATTATAAAAACATTTCCTAGGACACATAGAAAGTTGCCTTTACAGTTTTATTATCACTAAGACCATGTACCTACCTCATGCCAATATTTATGTCCCCATTGCCTAAATTCAACCTCCAGACTTGCCAGCATTAAACTCGATGACTCATTTTTAAAACTTCTCTATAACCTTATGACCATATTATTTGTTTTTGTTTTTGTTTTTGCTTATGACTATATTATTAACCCTTAGGCATGTGCACAAGTAGCAGAGTTGAAATTTGAGTCCAGATATTTATAGCTGAAAGGTCTTTTTTAAAAATTTATTATGCTAGCTCTTTAAAATTTTCCATTATTTATTATTTTATTTTTTCTTTGAAGTCAATAAAACCTGAGTTTGAGCATTGGCTTAACCATAGCACCAATCACAGTTCTTTTTGCAGATATGGAATTCCCTCCAGATGATTAATTGGAAAGAAATTTAACAGGTGCAAGGCTACCTTGGAATCAGTGGGTAGACTGGAGAAGCAGGCTTTCTGGGCATTCAGGAATGACTTCCAAAGCCACGCTGCAGAAGTGGACCTCCCAGGGACCTGCTGCCTCTACCAAGGTCAGAAATCAAGAAGCTCTGCCTCATCTTCAAGATCTGAAAATATGCCAATTTGGTCATGCAAACAAAATGAGTGCCTTGATACCCTACCTCTTTCTTCAGGAATTAATTCCAAATGGAACCTCACATAGGTGTTAACATCTCTGATTAGTGGATTCTAAATCTCAGCCTATGAGCTAGCTGCAAGGAAGTCTGGGAAATGTAGTTTTAGCTTTCTTTCCTTTGCACACTCAGTAAGCATGGCATTGAGTATTACATGTTGACCCATTGCTCCTTCCTACTCTGATAAACAGATTTTTTAAAAGATTTTATTTATTTATTTGACAGATGGAGATCACAAGTAGGCAGAGAAGCAGGCAGAGAGAGAGGGGGGGGTTGCAGACTTCCCGCTGAGCAGAGAGCCCGATGTGGGGCTCGATCCCAGGACCCTGAGATCATGACCTGAGCTGAAGGCGGAGGCTTAACCCACTGAGCCACTCAGGTGCCCCAACAGATTTGTTTTTGGCAGATCTCTTGGTCTCTTTCATCCTTTGCCATATTGTCTGAAGTGAGATGTTAATCATGTACTGCCTGTCTCTTGGGGCTGTGAGGTCAAAACAAGATGCTGAATGTCAATGTACTTGGAAAACAGCAGATATCTGCAAGATACTCTAATCAATACAGACATTTGAGTGGCCAAAACATGGAGGTAATTTTCTGGCAAAATGAGAACTTGTATGCTGCCTCATAAGTGTTAATAGAAAGGGAGTAGTGAAGAACTCATTTATGACCTATTGTGCACTGGGATTTTTCACAGATAACTTCAACATATCTTATAATTAACTGCAAATCACACTGATGCTGGAAATTAGAGACAAGCACTTTCTCCATCAAGATTATTTGGTTTTGTTGAATGTTGTAGCAGGATGGGGCAGTCAGAAGGCCGTTGCCAATGCTCTTCAAAAGAATTGGGTCTTCTATTTATTAAAAGTACTTGAAATTCTATGTTGTGTTGGAAAAAAGACCAAATAGTGGATTTCAAAGTGAAAAAAGACATGTCTGGTTCTCGGTTCCTAAAGGATCTTGTTCAGATGCTCTCTGCTGTTTTGATATATGAAAGAAGCCCACATTTTGTGTGAAATACGGAACCCAAGGAGAGAAACAGCTTGGGTCCATCAAATACTGTAACACTGTGGCAAGGAATGATAAATAGATACAGAAAGATAATTTGTAATATAAACCCCCAAATGAATTGTTTAGATAAGAATCAAAGTTTGCCAATTAAAATTTTGAAAAGGAGAATAATTCTTTATCCAGATCTATCCCTTTTCCCTCCCAGCATGTAAACAAGAATAAGGAAAAATGGACTCGGCCCAACACAAATTGCCTTGGATCCTCAGTCCTAACTCAGCTCATTCTTCCTTCTTTCTTTTCTTTTCTTTCTTTCTCTTTCTTTCTTTCTTTCTTTCATTAGTTGTTTTAGAAGGATGGTATGACCAAGTGGCCAGTGGCTGTTTTTATACTAATCTGGACTTAGACTTACCTTTTCCACTTACTAGCTTGAGATGTGACAATTTTATTAGACTTTTGGGGCCCCGGTGTCCTTTATGTTTAAAATATGGATCATGATTCTAATGTCAGAGGTTTTGGGAAAACTGAATGAGACAGTAAATATGGAACATTCAGCATAATGCTTGATGTACAGCAAGTGTTCATAAGTGGCCTTTCTCCCACACTCACCACTTCCCCTATGACACAGAACCCTCCAAAATGCAGAATGTCATCTCCAAAAATGTGGCTGGTAATTGCATGGTTGGGATGTTGGAATGGATGGTACAGAAATTACTTCCTTTCACAGTCAGGTAGGTGGAGGGTAATGTTAGTGTAGGTCCCCAGCGATGACCAGAATGGCAGGCACAAAGTCTAGATGTGACGACATCAGAGATCAGTTGACATCCAGAGAAAGAAGCGAGGTAAATCCTGCACAAATACCCCGTTCCCTCTCTGAGTGGTTGTTTGGATGGGTTTCTGAGACTTTCCTCTCAAGACAGGAAGAGGTGGAGGCAGGATGGGGTGGGTAGCTGCTGACAGGTGACAGGACACTTGTCATGGAGCTTTAGTCCAGGGTCAAGATTCCAGGGGCTAAGCAAGAGAAGAAATGTAGAACAAGGTCTACAGAGATGTATTTGTTAGGCAGACCATCCGGATGGGTATTTGTACACAGGAGGCAAGAGTGTAATCTCAAGGCTGTGGCTGGGGTCAGGCAAGGGAAATCGGAGATAAGATGAGATACGGAGTTCACTTAGAATTGGAGCACAAGCTCAGGCCTGGGCCAACAGCCACGGGGCGGGACCCTGAATCCTAGAAAAATCTGAGGAGAGCTCTCCTTGGGCAAGTCTGGTGGATCCAAGTAGGGTGGGGGCCGTGAGCCTGGCCTTGGGTTTGACACCAGAAACCTCTGTTAACTCAATAAAAATAAAAGGCAGGTGGGTGTCCAGTCACCTGCACCCTGTTTTCATGGAATGCCGCAGGTAGTTCTCAGCTGACTTCAAATTACATTGGCATTAAAAACATCTGGCGTATATTCGTAATCCCTCTACGTTTAAGCAAGTCATTCCACCTGGAAAATATTCTATGCAACTCCGAATTGCAAGGCTGGGGGAATCCAGTGCTGCAAGGTCTCTGAAAAGCGGGGCGCATCATCACCTTCTTGTCTCAGACCGCACTTTAACACAGCAGCATCACCGTCCAGTGCCTGAAACACGGCTCGCTCTGACTGAGGTGCTCTGTGAGTGGATTCCAAAAACATGGTACCAAAAACATGGAGAGTATCTCATTTATAGTGTTTGATTACATGTTGAAAATGGTAAAGTTTGTGACCCATTAAGTCATATATATTACTGAAATTAATTTTGCTTTCTTCTTTCTACCTTTTTCATGAGACTACAACATCTTAAGTTCCCTGTGTGATTCACACTGTATTTCCTCTGGACATGCTGTTTCAAAATCGTTGTTCTCCTTCTTCAAGTAGTATCGTGGATCGACCCCGGCCCAGAGGATGGGACACCGCATCACTCAGGAGCGAGCCTTGTTAATCCAACCTACCGCGTAGGGCACAATGACCACGGCAAAATGCAGAATCCAATCTGTACAATCTTACTTTGTCTAAACTTCTAGAAGTCGTAAGGCAGATCCTGAGAATGAAACCAACCAGAGGAAGCAGAGCCAAGAGCTAGACCCAGATAGACCCAAGAGCTAGCCCAGTAGCTAGACCCTACTCAAGGTAGATCATTTCTGCAGCCAGAGAGCTATAGCTTTAGGCTGTTCAGTTCCATGAGCCCAAACACCTTGTTTAAGCCATATTAATCCTTCTTCATTCCTGATGTAAAGAATGTCAGCTCTTCCTAAGCACTTTCCAAGTCTAGAGAGCTGCCCATCCGTACACACACTGCTTGTCCTGCCGTTTCTGCTGGGGACGATGAAACCAGGAATGTTCAGTGACTTGCTCAAAGCCACAGGGTAAACTCATACAGGTTCTGAGGCAGGCTCACCCGGTGTAGGAGTGAGGATGACTGGTGACCCCGGACAGCACCATGTCTGTTTGCCTATCCCTCCTGCCCTGTGCCATCCTGCTCAGTGTAGGGCTGGCCAACCCGATCCTGAGCCAGTCCTGGTGAGGGCTCTGAGGGCATTAGAACCTTTCAGACTTCCAGCTGGGCTCTCTTGGAATAGTCCTATTGCCCTAAACCTAGAGCTACTTGTCTCTTGAACGAGGCCAGGACACCTGCTTCACGACTGGGCACAGCTCTCTCTCAGACCTTAAGTTGTGGCCTATGGGTTACATTTTTCTTTGCCCTAGTCATTGGCATCACCAACGAATGGCACCAAAGTTGCCTGGTTGTCCGTGGTTCTAGGAGAGGTGAGTAGGGGACCAGAGGAGGGGCTTATGCTGAGACAAGCCGCATGGAATCCTGAGCAGGGATGCAGGTTTCTCTGCTAACAAGAAGATTGTAGGAGAAGAAATAACCCGCCTGTTCAGGAGCACATTCCTTCTGACCTTGCAGCTGCCAGTCTAGCTGACGGTGGGACTTCAACACCGTGCTCACCATTCTCTCCTCGGACGGCAGTGGCCTTCTCTAAATTAGTCCCAAGAACAACATAGTGGTTGTTTTTTAATTTACGTTTTTCTGCACCCTTGAATTTTCTCAATGTCCCTGAATTAGGATACTTTGGAGGTGCCCAGGGAAGTCCAGACCTTTCTTGTGTGGGAGCCACTCAGTGCCTCAGGCACAGCGGAGGGTGACAGTGCCCATGAAGAGCACAATGTCTTCTCACACAGGAGAGAGAAGCCACTGAGTGCTAGATGCTGCTGGGACATTATTCAAAAACTAATCGCTCTAGGAGATACTGGAGAAGTCTAGGAGTGAGTCAGCCCTTTCTGGAGTTAATTAACAACCACTCACAAGGGCCATCTCAGAGCCTGAGGAACCCAATGTGGAGCTCCAAACGCCGGAGAATACCTGTTTCCAACATCATCCTCCCCCTTTCTTCTCAGCTGGCACCTGGCCTGGCATCTTGTGTGTGCAAGACCACATGGGGGGCAGCCTCTGGGTTCTCTCCTCCAGAACCCCACTGTCTTACTGCACAAGTGCCCCATAAAATGCTGTTGTCCTTTTCCCAGGTTAGCGTACGAAAGTCCTTTGATAGAGAGATGAGTTTCTCATTTCTTTATTATGCATGCATTATTACACGTTTTCTGTGCTGAGTAATGAAAATTTAAAAGAGGAGAAAGAGAGAAAAGTAAATAATAGATTCCCAAGTCCTTCTTTTTTTTTTTTTCTATTAACTTGAGAGCATTTGAGGCAAATACAGAAGCTGCTTATTGTGTCTTGTGGCTGGGTCAGGAGATATGTGCTCCCACTTCCTTCTTGGGTGCAGCCCCGTCCTACCATGGTCAGAAACCCGAGTGTTTGTCACTTTTCCACCTTTGCTTGTTTCTAGAGTTCCAGATGTGATTTGGGGGCATTTCAGTTACATGCCTCCACTTGGACTCAGAACAGAGCTCAGGCGGAAAGCATCTTGATGTTCATCACGGCCTGGTTGTGGATCCCATGATGGGAAGTGGCTTTCCCAATGGGCAGGCCATGTTCTTCTTTCCAAGCCTTCCATCCTGGGAGGCCCGGCATCACTTGTAGTGAGGTCTGGGGCTCCTTCCTGGGAGCCAGGCTCATCCTCTGCTTCTCCCCAGCGATCCTATTACCTCCTTAATACTCTCTAATCAGTCCCCTGAAACTAGCTAGACGGGCTTCATTCTCTGCCAGTGAGCCCTGATTAATATATCATTTAATTTATATGCTTAAAAACAGAAATACTGCCTTTAAAACAGAACACAGAAGTCCAAGGAGGGGAAGATTGACATTATCAATCTCTGTCGAGACATTGTACGCCTATAAATATTGCCAGAGCCTGGTGTGCATGTGCGCAGCCATACAACACCAATGACTTATGCTGAAACTAGGACAAGAGAAGTCCTCTAAAATTTCCAAACCACTGGCTTTGTCCCCAGTATCTTCTCCTAAGAGATTCTTGGCTACTGCCGATCCCTTGGCAGGAGCTGCCCTTCATCTGCTTTAAGGAGAGCCAGGAGGGGAGTGGGGAAAAGGCTATTTGGATTTTTTAACAAATCAAAGAGATAGAGCGATGTGTTCTCTTCAGAGAGAGGAGAGAGGGCAGGATGAGTATGACAGAGCCACGTGGAGCCGTGGGTCACGATGTCTAGTGACCACCTCGCTCAACAACACCTGCTCCAGAGACACCCTGTCAGCCAGGCGACCCTATAACAGTCTCCTGTGCCCAGCTGCTTAGAAGGAAAACAGCTTTGAGCGGCAGATGCCCCATTGAGAACCACATGGGTCATCTGTGGGTAGAAAACCGCAGGACTGGAAATGCTTGGCTCATTTCCTTAAAGACTCA
Organism: Taxidea taxus jeffersonii; assembly: GCA_003697995.1. NCBI lineage: Eukaryota > Metazoa > Chordata > Mammalia > Carnivora > Mustelidae > Taxidea > Taxidea taxus. The sequence continues at coordinate 58,123 of RCUC01135634.1, forward strand.
CGAGCTTCAGAGGCAAAAAGTTTGGGTTCAATCTGGTGCTGTTTTGTTGTCATTTTAACTTTTTTTTTTTTTTTTACTTTATATAAGCTTTATTTAAACATATGATGTAACCCCACCACCCTCACCCAACCCCTCTTCCCCCCACCCCCCTCAGTTTGTTTTATGACATTAAGAGTCTCTTTTGGTTTTTCTCCCTCCCGATCCCATCTTCTTTCATTTTTACTTTTCCTACCACCTTAACTCCCACCCCC
>RCUC01135636.1:0-58188 GCA_003697995.1 Taxidea taxus jeffersonii
TCTCAGTTGGTTGAGCATCTGACTTTTGATCTCAGCTCAGGTCTTGATCTCAGGGTCATGAGTTCAAGCCCCTTGTCTACTTGAGAAAGAAAAGGAAAATAATTTTGCAAGAGGAACCAGCTGAGGGTGAGTGGGGACTGAGACCCAGTCACCAGGGCACAGAGCCCGCAGAGGAAGGAGCCTCTGTTTTTAACCCTTTGCTATAGGCTAGTGGCAGCCCTGGTTAAGTTGTGTTCTTTCCATGTTCTGTCAACCAGCATCCATCTGGAACCTTCCAGGAGCTTCCTCTGAGCAAAGCTGGTGCCTGGCAGAGAGTCAGGGTGGGAGTGGGGTTGGGCTGTATTATTTTATCAGTTAGAATGAAAGAACTGGTGACAGAGGACAGACTCTAGAATTCCCCACCCTATCCAGAGGGATGATGACCTACTGAACTATGACCCTATCCCTCCACCCCAACCCTGGGCAGGAGCCATGAGCGCGTCTGTCTTCATGGATCACTTGGGCATAAAGAGCCAGAACAACTGTTTAAGATCTTTCATTCATTTCTGTTCTTTCATGTGAGAACCCAAATAACAATCTGTATCCTATGCCAGCGGGAGAGGCAATGGCTCAGCCCTTTTGCAAGGTCAGGATCTCTTCTTTGAGAGTATATTTAATAAGCCTGTTTTGTTAGAATGCATATACATTTACCTATATTTATTTTACAGGTCGTTTTAAAAGTTCTGGATCCCAGCTTTGAAATCGCAAACCCTTACAGCCCCTACATCCAGGGTATGACTTGCTCTCTGTGTTCGCACCAATTCCTTTTCTAAAATTCCGGGTGCAGCATATTCCTCGTCGCTGCGAGTCCATAGTTCATGAAGGGGCTGTCAGTCCAGGAGGGGGCCTTGACCTGACGCCACCTAAATGTGCTTTGCTTTGCTGTTTTCCTTTTTCTAGACCTCCTGACATTAACAAATCTGAGGATAAACTTTACCAAACTCCATACTCTGGGGGACACTTTGCTGGGAAGGAGGGAGAACGAGTCCCTGGGTAACTACTACTATGCTCTGTATAAGATGGTGGTTCGGGGCAGCTGTTTTTGCAACGGCCACGCCAGCGAGTGTGGCCCGGCGCAGAAGCTGCGGGGAGACGTGTTCAGCCCTCCCGGGATGGTGAGTTCCTGAGCCATCCCAGAGGGCACCTGGCTGCTCTTACCTTCCCTTAACTGTGCTGCCGCTGGATGTAGATGAGACTCTCTCGGGGGCGGGGGGGGGGGGGGTCCACCATCGGAGTGACAGCTCTGTGTGGGCACAGGTGTCATTCAGCTTGACCTAACACATCAGCTGGGCAGGGGTCGGGGGACGGGGAGAGGGGGCGGATTTTGTTTCTCTGGCCAGAGGTTCTTCTGGATTCTGCTGGATTCTTCTGGAATTAGTGAATAGCATTTACCATTTATGATCTCAGGGGAACCCATCTTGCTCCCTTTTTGTTTTATTTGGTTTTGGAGGGGAATGGAGCTTTGGTGGCGAGCACAGAAGTGCCTGGGAGGTCTCTTGTGTGAGAGCCTGAGCTCCAGGCTGGGGTCTTTGACTAAAATCTGTCACTGCAGAAACAGCCCTTCCGAGTAACATTCTTGCCCTGGGAATGACTGTTCCAGCCCTGATCTCTCCTGTGCTTGGGACGAGTCTCCAAAGAGGGGTGTAGTAGAAGAATTGTGTTTTTATGCTGAGTCCCGAGGGTGTGTCCGCGAAATAATTGTGAACTATTAGCCACGATCAGACAAGGCAGGATGCTTCCCTGTCAGCCACCACCTATTTTGCTAGAAATAGAACTTCTCTCTTTGAACTTGGACATACAGGGCATTTTGTGGAAAAGCCAAGAGAATCACACCTTTTTCTCTGGCTTCTTTCTGTTTTCTAATTCTCTCTTTTCCCTTATGCCCCTCAGCCACCCTCTGCACGCACGCATACACACACACACACACACACACACGCACACACACACACATACACACGCACACACACACACTCCCCACCCTGTCTCTCCTGGTGCCGTGGTCTGCCATATGTTGCCTTAAAAGTAGAACTCAGAAATGCCAAAAAAATGTATTGCATTTCTTAAACTTATTCCAAATTTAAGAGCTGGTTGAACAAATAACAAAGGCTAGTCCCGGTTGGTGCTGTCACCAGCAAGGGACACTAAGACCCACAGAGGCACCCGGCCTGCTATTTCCCTTTCCACGTGATGGACCCCAGCATCCTCCCAGCAAAGCCCGCTTGCCACACCATGCAGGTTCACGGTCGCTGCGACTGTCAGCACAACACAGACGGCCCGAACTGTGAGAGGTGCAGGGACTTCTTCCACGACACCCCGTGGAGGCCAGGAACAGGCCACCAGGACAGCACATGCAGAGGTACACGGGGAACGTTCTCAGCCTGGACCCAGGGTGCTCTGTGCTGCCCAAAGGACAGTTTAGGCCATTTCAGTGGGGCTGCGGGCGGCAGGGGTGGGGGACTGTGCCTCCTGGCTCCGGCTGTGGGATATCCTAATGTCTCTCATGACCTCGCAGAGAAGGATACCTACTTCTCAAGCCTTCACACCAAACGTGAGCATTAATTTACACCCTGAAACAATATGCATGTCATGTGGAGGTCATGTGGTCGCTTTCCGGAGGAGGGGCAGAGCCACGGACCGGTAGTGTCAGTGAGGACAGGGCTGGTCCAGGATCTGGCGAGCCTAGGTTTGGTATGGAGATCCCTACCCTTTTCCTGAATGATCATACATTCCATAAACTGGATCTTTTTTTTTTTTTTTAAGATTTTATTTATTTATTTGACAGAGAGAGAGAGAGAGAGAATACAAGCAGAGGGAGCAGCAGGCAGAGGGAGAAGGAGAAGCAGACTCCACTGTGAGCAGGGAGCCCAACCTGGGACTGGATCCCAGGACCCTGGGATCATGACCTGAGCCGAAGGCAGTTGCTTAACCCATTGAGCCACCCAGGCGCCCCCCTCCCCCTGCCATGAACTGGATCTTAAACACGTATGTCAGGAGAGATGAGAACAAGGACCAAGTCTGACAGGCTGGTGTATTTTTTGTGAAATATTTGGGTTGGTAAGCTAGAGGGGTTTCTTGTAATGTGTTTGCTGCCTTTGAATTTTGATGAACTTCCATAGAAACTTGTTACTCGGTTTCTTTTCCCAGACTGGTAGAGGTTGAGTGGGGCAGGGGAAGGATGTGAGGGAGTAAGAGGTGACTGGAAGAGCTCTCATGAAAATGTGCCATCCAGGAGAGTCACAGTGAGCAACACCCAGCAAAATGGAGCCTGAGATTTTGCTATTTACAGGGAAGCCCCAGCAAGGCACACAGCACAGATTCCACCACCAACACAAAGTCCTTTCCCTCTGGTGCTCCGGCTGAGCCCCAGATGGGATGAGAATGACCTACAGCCACCCTTCCCGCTCTCCTGCTGCTCATAGAGATGGAGAAGCGGGTGGGGGCCCAACTCTGACATCTTATCTGAGGGTCTCTGGACCCGCAGAAGATGTGAAATAAAAATTCAGGTTTACAAAGCCCAAGTCAGTAAAAGTATTCTTTACTGGAAAACAACAAAATTGCATCCTAGGCCTTCTGGATCACCTAAATGATTTACTTTGGTTTATTTGATATTAAAAGAAAAACAAATATTAAACGTAGGGAGCACATTTTACAGAGAGCAACAGGAAGATCCTTTGCCCGCCCTGTTTTCATTTGTGTGTGCTGGGGATGCCCAAGTGGCTCAGCCCATTAAGGGTCTGCCTTGGGCTCAGGTCTTGATTCCAGGGTCCTGCAACGGAGCTCTCGTCAGGCTCCCCACTCAGCAGCAGGTCTGTCTCCCTCTGTGATCTCTTTCTCACTCACTCTCAAATAAATAAAAATCTTGAAAATAAATCTGAGCATACTTGGTGTGTCTCTAACAAGAGGGGAAGCGGCGGGAGATGCAGGGGCACACGGCTGCGGTGACTGGCACCGGCACAGCCCTGGTGTCCCCCATACCTTAGGCAATCTCTCATAACTCCTCTCCTTCCTCAGCTTGTCGCTGCAATAGCCACTCTGACCGCTGCCACTTCGACAGGACAGCGTACGCGAGGAGCGGCGGCCGCAGCGGGGGCGTGTGCGAAGACTGCCGCCACAACACCGAGGGGCAGCACTGTGACCGCTGCAGACCCCTCTTCTACAGGGACCCACTCAAGGCCATGTCTGATCCGTACGCCTGCATCCGTGAGTCCCCGGCCTTGGGCCCGTCTCTTCCGAGTACTTGAGCAAAGGCTGAAGGAGAGGCCTCCCTCCCAAGCCCCCAGCTCGGTTTTGCAGCATCCCCAAAGCGCCTGATTTGGGGGCGGGGGGGGGGCTTGCAAAAGTGCTGCAGCTCTAAGCGTCTTCATTCTCAGCACTGTTTGGGCCGGATGATCCAGGTCCATGCTGGTAGCCCCTCGGCAGTGGCTGGCACTGGTTAGTTGGGAAACTAGCTTGGATTAAGCCAGGAGGGGGAGCGTGGTTTCAGAGGATGCTGCAGACACCTGCGTGTCCTGGAGGTCAGCGGGGTTGGGAGGAGTAGCTAAACCACAAGGACCCGACTCACCCTGGCCGGCTGGCTCTACTTAGGATGCTTCAACTTTGCCATGCTGCCAAAGCATTCTGTAGAAATTTACTTCGGATTTTGAACTTGGGTCTGTCCCCAGGCTGGCCATAAGGGGATGACCGTCGCTCCCATGCTGGGTGGGGCAGCTCCCAGGCAGCACTACTGGGCAGGAGGGAAACAACCAATAATCCACCCACAGCCAATCTGTACCCACACAACCATTCCGTTTTCACTTTCAGTGCAGTATTCTGTAAATTACACAAGACGTTCAACACTTTATTATACAACAGGCTGTGTGTTGGATGATTTTGTCCAACTGTCAGGCAGTGTAAGTGTTGTCAGCACTGCCAAGGCAGGCTAGACTAAGCTGTGATGTTTGGTAGGTTAGATGTATTAAATATATTTTCGTCTTAAGAAATTTTCGCCTTATGATGGGTTTATCAGAGCCCTGCCTTAAGTCGAGGAAGATCCATAGTAAAATTGGCTGCACCATTAGTCTGGCTGTAGACAATTCAGTTTTGCTGATAAGATGCATAAACTAATATTACCTTTCTCTCCCTCCTCCTCCTCCCCCTCCCCCCTCCTCCCCCTCCCCCTCCTCCTTCCCCTCCCCCTCCTTCATAAGTGGCATAAAGGGATGACGGTAGCTCCCATGCTGGGGCAGCTCCCAGGCAGCATAAGATGCATAAACTAGCATGACCTTTCTCCTCCTCTATCTCCTCCTCCTCCTTCCTTCCCTCCTCCTCCCCCTCCTCCTCCCTCTTCCCCCTCCCCCTCCTCTAAAAGGGGCTGAAGGGGATGACTGTTGCTCCTATGCTGGGCGGGGCAGCTCCCAGGCAGCACTGCTGGGCAGGAGGGAAACAACCAATAATAACAACAACCTCCTCCTCCTCCTCCTCCTCTTCCTCCTCCTCCCGTGTGTGAGTATTCTCATTGCTCTGTATCCTGGCATCTATCCTGTATCCTCATTACCTCTGTATCCAAGGAGAACTCTCTGTCTCTCTCTGAGTGACGTAAGCACGGGGCTGACACCTGCCATTTGCACTAACATGGTAGTGAGCCTCCTTAAGTCGCTTGTCTCGCTCTGGTCCCAGCACCTCTGTAGATTACCGCATAGATAAGTGCTCCAATTTGATTTCCAATATCAAGAGCCAGTTCCTGGGTCTGAGGTTTTACTCTACTCACAGACTGACAAGGAGCTGGTACTATTTTACGGATGCTGGTGGAAGACATGAAACTCCAGGGTGGGAGGCAAAGGACTTCATTTCCCATGACACAGCAAGCAACAAGATGCTTGTATTGGTGTGTGTTCCCATGTCTCCAGGCCCTGAGTCCCATGGGGCCACTCAAAGGATGGCAGGTGGATCCTGCATACCTAATAAGTTTATGCCCCAGCCAAGGAACACTAAGCTTTGGGGATTCATTGCTTTTATCGCAAGGGGAAGTATGCCTGTCCTTCGTGCAGGGGAAGAGGTTACCTCATCCCTCAAGGTAGCTTGCTGAAAACACAACCTTGAGAAATGGCCCTGGGGGAGGGGGGGAAGAGCAGTCAGGGCCTTGCATTGTTGGCACACTCAGCAAAAAATGTTCAGATGTCCAGGACCCAGCAAAGGTCGCCTCTCCCAAGACCCAGAAATCCTCTCTTAGGCAATATCAACAATATCTTGTTATTTGGGTGGGGGGGAGGATTTGCTATAAAACTACAACTTCACACTTTATATCATCATGATACATAAAATGAAGTCATATACAAAAGTAATTCATAACTACCTGAATATATACAACACCCTAGATTTCAGGCTCTAAATCCTCACAGTGTAGAAAAAGCATAAACAAAGGTTTTTGTTCAGATTACTTAGTGGGGTTGTTGGGGGATGGGGTAACTGGGTGATGGACATTAAGAAAAGCATGTGATGTAATGAGCACTAGGTGTTATATAAGACTGATAAACCACAGGCCTATACCTCTGAAACCAATAATATAATATATGTTAATTAATTGAATTTAAATTTTAAAATGCTTTTGAAAAAAGATAACTTAGTAGGTACCTGACTGCATAACATTTTCCCTTATGTGACCCGTTTAAAATTGATACAAAGAACTGAATTCTTAGAAAAATTTCTTTAAATGTCCTACATTTTTTTACCAAAACTTGTAATTCACTCCCCACTGTCTTACACATGTGCGTGCGTGCACCCACACATGCACACATGTGTTTTATTAATGTTTTAAACCCTATTCATTTATAAGAGAAGAAGAAATTGCTCCCTTAGGTGGAATCAGGGGAAAATATAATGTTTTGAAACAGATAATCTAGGGACCTGGAAAGAGATTAGAAGTAGTTAACTAAGCCAGAGAGTCATGTTAACCAAGGTCTTGTTTCTTAAAAACCACTTCGTGTTGGGGGGCCTGGAGGGCTCAGTTGGTTAAGCGTCCGACTTCAGCTCAGGTCATGATCCCAGGGTCCTGAATTCAAACCCCCCACCCCCAGGTCAGGCTTCCTGCTCAGCGGGGAGTCTGCTTCTCCCTCTGCCCCTCCCCCTCCTTGTGCTCTCACTGGCTCTTGCTCACTCTCAAATAAATAAATTCTTTAAAAAAAATAACAAACCACTTAGATAGAATTAATGAAGTCACTTCTGAAGGAAACTAAGAAAACTAGTACCCAGATATGAAGTTAAGAAGTAGTTCTTTATAAACAAGGAGTTTGTGTTTTTTTTTTTTAAGGAAAGGCAAATGAGGAGCTTATAAAAACAACCTTCGTGAGACTCCCCACTTTCCCTAAGTACATGTTTATGTGTGCGGGAGTATGAGTGTACAAATGGCATTTATTAAGACTGACCAGCAGTCTCATATAAATTTTCTCCAAATTGTCCTTGTTTGAGCCTAAATATTTACATGATCAGACTCCAGGCCCAAGATTGGCTAATTTTAAGTCTTCTGTGACTAAATCACAGTCAAATGTGATACAGGAAAAAACACAAAGATTTGGTCGATTCAACCACTGACAATGTGAGTTTGCTGGAGTTAAGCTGTGTGACCCTGAGAAATTTTACTGGACTTCTATCCTAAAGGCCATGACACAGGGTTATTTCTGTGTAAAGTTACTACGTCCTCACCCACATCCTTTCCCCAAAGGATACTTCTGTACCTAATTACATTATATTCTGGAGCTCAATACTGACTGACCCTTTGGAGTGTCTCCCAAATAAAGCTGACCTTTTTCCTTTGGGCTACTTCTAAAATGCATCCGGCTTATCCCTTTCTTTCTAGAAGCAAATGTATTTAATTAAAAGAAAATTCTGGTTTTCCCAAACTAAACAGAACCAAATGCTGTTTTTCCATAATAAGACTTCGTCACCAGCCACAGTCCAAGAACAGCTGAAAATGGAAAGAGTCTGTCAGACAATGATATGTTCCAGCCTCTCCTGGACGCTACCCTAAACATGAGGGGGCCATGGCTCTACTGGGCAGCTCTGTCAGAGAACTCTTCCTTATACTCAAATCAAGCTCTGCCTTTTATTACCTCCCTCTGGAATTATTCATACTATCAGTATCTCTTTTCATAGCGTACTCCTTCCTGCAGTCCTTCAAGTTTCTGCTGAACAGAAAAGAGGGTAAGGGGTGGGGTGGTTCTTTTGTTTGCTCCTTGGCTATAGGTGACTATCTCATCTTGCAGAATCTCTTCATCCTAGTTTCTGCCCTGCCAGCAGATTTCCAAAAAGAAAACAGTGATATAAACCCTTCCTGCTATTCTCCCCCTTTCTTTCTTGATGGTGCTCCCTCCAGGATGAATTAAAGAGAACGAGGGCATTTATCCTTACTGTTCTGTGATGGGGAAGGACAGACTTACTTTCTTAACCAGATTTCAGAGATTTGGTAGACATTTTATGTAACGTTTTCCTCTTATTTTCTCACAACCCTGGATGATATATATGCGTGTGCGTGTATCTGTACTTGCATATTTGTGTATATATATCTCTATTTGTGTATTACATTATAGCGTCCCATGCTTACTTGCCTCTGGACTTCATTCTCACCTTTGGAGTCTTACTGTCTTCTTTTAATCTTTCTTTCATTGAGGTGAAACTGACATGATATAAAATTAACCATTTTAAAATGAACAACACAGAACAAAGTTGTACTATCATCATCTCTGCCTAGCTCCAAAACCTTTTCATCACCCCCCAAACTAATCAATGTACTCTTCACATCCAGTTTTCATAATAACAGTCTTCCTCTGATCCTCTTACTTTAGGATCACTTAAAAGCCTTAAAAGAACAATTATATATATATATATATATATATATATATAAATACATAAACACACACACACACACACACACACACACTTTTGTTCAACATTTTCCAAAGCCTGAGATCTGGGAGACCTATCTGAATAGCCCTCACCCACTAGTCTAGTTGTTTAAACGTATCTAATTATTTAAACAAAATAAAATAGTTATAGCGTGAGTAAAATGCTATGTTTATATCTCAGGTTTCCCACAATTTGCAATTAACTAAGAGAATGCGTGTCTGTGTCCCCAGCCTGTGAATGTGACCCAGACGGGACCTTATCGGGTGGCATGTGTGTGAGTCAGTCTGATCCTGCTTTGGGGACTGTGGCCGGCCAGTGCTTGTGCAAAGAGAACGTGGAAGGAGCCAAGTGTGACCGGTGCAAGCCCAACCACCACGGGCTGAATGCGACCGACCCCATGGGCTGTCAGCGTAAGTCAGCAGCAGCAGTCTAACAGCCGGATGCGTTATAAAGCTTGGGGCTGTCTCTGTCAACCCTAAAATTTGGTCATTGTAAACACTGAAGGTATTGCCTGCCTCTGGGTTTTCTAAAGCGATGCAAAAACAACAACAATAACAACAACAACAACAAAACCCTCCCACAAATTTTAGTAGATTGATTTTTCTCTTGGTGGTGAGCTGAGATTATCATAAGGGACCAGCAGGGGGCGCTCACATTTCCCCGCTGGGGCCAACATGGGAAAATGCCAAGAAATTCAGAGCCAAGTTGCGAAACCTTTAGAAAAATGGTCTGACTTGGACTCCCTTATACAGATTCATTAAATTACATTATGCATTTGTGCATAGATTGATAACTTCTTAAGCAATCTTCAAGTGGTGGTTTCTTTTCTTTTTCCTTTTTAAAAATTACTTTTCCCCTTTCGTCTCATACCTCTCTTGGAATTGGTCCTATATTCTCTGGCAAAGAGAAGAAAAAAATTAAAGAGCTAAGGGAGAGGTTGCAGGGAAATAAGAAGAACATCAGAGTTTTCTGGGGCCAAATGGGGAGACCCTTGACCCGCGGATCACAGAAATTTAGAGCTGCCTGAGGTGTCCTAAAACTGCAGATTCCCCCGGGAATCCTGGGGAAATAATTTCCCTTTGGTCACAGAATCATGTTCTGTATTTTTCCCATGTAAGGAACTGTAGATTATTTACATGTTTAGAGAGCAGCATGCAGAAACCTACCTTCTTCTGGAGTTGAATGGCACCCTTAAATTCCAAGAGAGTGAATTATATAGTCAAGCCAATTCCCATCACACCTCTCATCACACCTGAGTGTTTCAATGACTCAACTACTCTATGATCAGTCCACTTCCACGAGGTACCTAGAGTCCATGGAAACACAGAGTAGTGCTTGCCAAGGGCTTGGGGGAGGGAAGAAGGGGTGGAGATGGTATTTCATGGGCATTGAGTTCTGGAGATCAGTTGCACAACAGTGTGGGTGTGTTTAAAAATGGTAAAATTTAGGTCAAATGTATTTTGCCATAAGAAAAGAAAAGAAGCCCCATGACTAACTACCACCCCCCCCATCCCTCTTTCCCCCAGCCCTGGGCAACCTGTCTCTGTAGATTTGCCCCATGTGGGCATTTCATGCAAATGAAATGATCCAATATGTAGTCCTTTGTGACCAGCTTCTTTCACTTAGCATCATGTTTTCAAAGTTCGTCCATGTTGCAGTGTGTGTCCGTGTTTCATTCCTTTTTATGGCTTAGCAATATTCCGTTGTGTGGATACTCCACATATTACCTATCCATTCAGCATCATCCGATGGACATTTGGGTTGTTTCCACGAACAGCGGTTTTTCCTGCAGGGGAAATGTATATCTTGCTCTGGTAGCAGATTTCTTAGCCTTTACAATGTAGGCAGGACTCAGGGATGCCTCTGCATGGCAGAGAAAGAGGAGAGAGACAGTGAAAAGAAAAAGTAACTAGGCAGTAAGAAGAGAGGGAAGAGAAAGACATTAGATGCAATGACCACAAAAGGAGCCATTGATAACGACCACGACCCTCAGAAACCCTCGCCTGCATCAAGCAAACTGACTCCACCCTCGGCATCACTAGGGTAACTGTGCCACCTGCCCCTGCTTGCACGACTTCTTTTCCTTTGTCTCCTAAGTGTCATCCAGCAGAACCGCACAGGCGCTCCGCAAGCATCTGGCCCTGGCTTTCCTGTGTGGGGGTGCACGCACCACAATAATAGTGCAACAAGACGATACACTGGGCAGACTGGCTGCTCTCTTTTTGAGGCCATGCATTTGGCTCAGTGTGAGCTCTTCAGGACAAGAATAGGGTCGATAAAAACAAGAATAATTGTGTTTGCCGTGCTTTCAGCCTGCAACTGTAACCCCTTCGGGAGTCTTCCCCTCTCAGCCTGCGATGTGGACACAGGGCAGTGCTTGTGCCAGACGTTTGCCACAGGACCACACTGTGAAGAATGCACTGTATGTATTTGCCTCGGATTTCCCTTGTATGTTCCCTTGTATGTATGGGATTTCTACTGCCATTGCCCAGAAGAGACCTGGTCTTGTTAGTTGCTTTCTTTGTCCTGATATATTTCAGACCTCCCTGGGAAGAGTTGTTTAAGCTACAGAAACCAGCAAACAGTAGAATTTTCTAGAATTCTTCCAGAGAGAGCCAGTCGTTAAACACTCACCAGTACACCAACTTTTACCAAATTGGCCTGAACCCACCCAGGCACCCATGTTAGAAGTGTTATGTGCTGTTCTTCTGAAAGCGCCAAGCAGGATAGAATGTGACAATTGATCTGCACCCTTCTGTTGGTCCGCCAGATCATGGAGCCTTTTCTTCTGTCGCTCGCAGCTCGCATACAGTTCCCTTTACCACCCCTACCACTCCTTGCCTAAAAATATTTTGGACGAGCTCGTTTCAAAAAAAATAACATAAAAACCCCAAACCATAGGTTTGCATGGACTGTAGATTCCTGTGGGAAATAAACTCCTGGATTTTTCACAGACTCCTCTAAACATATGAGCACATATGTCTAAAGCTAGTAAAAGAAAACCTTTTTTTACACCATAAGAAATGTGTCATGTAGTTAGGTAGTTCAAATCCAACTTGTCCCTTTGTTCTCCAATCTTGGCAGCCCACCATGACATTTTAGAAAGAAAAAAAAGTTTAACCTAATAAAAGAACAGTGACCTTGATGTGTCTAAAGAAATGTAGCTGATAAATAAGAAACATATGCCTATTACAACATAGTTTTGTGCTAATATTTTAAGTCGTTTTACTGAAAACATATGAGGATGGGGCACAGGAGATGGGGAAGGAAATCCAGGAAGCACTTGCGAAGTGAGAACTCTCTAAGACAGGGCAGGTGACCTAGAAATCGTGAAGCATGGTGAGCCAGGCCAACTGCATGGCCATGTGGGGACAAGACAGAGAAGGAAGCAGGAGAATAACTGGGCAGGGCCACCCCATGGGGGCTCATCCATAGAGGCTGAGCCCACACCTCTAGCAGGTGTCCCACTTCCTCCTGTGTCCGGTGGTGCCCCTTACCTGCTCCCCATCCCCCAAGCCAGCATGCCTGGACTCGGGGGAGTTTTTACAACCACATCCTGAGTAAGGCCAGTCATGGCATGTTGTTTTTGCCTGAACTGATGTTTAGTTTTGGGAAAAATATCAAGAGTCCTGTCCTGTGTTTTGTAACAAGTTATGTCAACTTTTAATGTTTGAAATTAATCTTTCTGAGTAAAATCAGGCATAAAATTGTACCAAGCTAATGAAAAAAAAAGGTGTATCGATACTACCTGTTATTAAGAACTTAATTTTGTCTGAGCGTGTCAACTGGAGATCTGAGGGGGAAGTTGTTTTTTGTTTGTTTGTTTTTTCATTTGAGCATTTAATAGTAAATGTTATCAGATTTAAGAACTGGTTGTTTGTATCTCACCAGCTGCTTATATTGAGTAAAGGTCAAGATGTTGCAATGATGAGAAAAGTCTCGAACAGAGCTGACTCTCTCAGTTTACTGTGCCAAAACGACTTATTTATAAACAAGTGAGCCTACTGAACTATGAAATTCAACTAAGATCGCAAAAGCAGCTTGATTGAATTTTTTTTACTCCCAAACATTTTAGGGTGGTAGAGGTAAAGATCTCCAATGATTTTGTGGTAAGGGAACCTATTGGTTTTACAAAAGCAGTTGCAAATCGGCTAAAGCCCTTCTCCCCAGACTGGTCTGAAATTGGTACTGCTAGAGGACGCCATAGTTTCCGCCACATCTGAGCTTGGAGTCATCTGCAGACAACCCGCCTGTCCCCCTCCTTTCAAGTCCCGGAAATGGGAGATATGTGTCCTCCAAGACCATTACCAAGTGTGCAGGCAGGAGAGGCTGGGTGATTGCCCAGGCCGTGTGGCTGTTTGACGTGAGTCAATGGAATTGGACTGGTTTTATATTACGCTTCAGAGCAGCGAATCTCCTCAGAGCCAGAATCGGCTGAGCATTTTCTCCTTGCAGGCTGGATACTGGGGACTGGAAGATCACCTCCACGGCTGCTCTCCCTGCGACTGTGACATCGGAGGTGCTTATTCCAATGTGTAAGTCAAATGAATGGCAGTGTTCTGTGCCTACAGTCCTCACACATTTCCACGTAAAAGCATATTTTATCCTGATTTGCTCGTAGTCATCAGGAACGGACTTTATTCCATGACAAGCAGAGGGCGTTGAAAGGCGACGATCTTGAAGCATGTGCTACAGCCCAGTTGATTTATTTTGCTTGAAATACTCCTAAGGAAGAGAGAAACAGTTCTACTCCCTGGGCATCCCAGGAGGTGGGAGGTTGGGTACCTTGTGTGACCTGACCCGCCTAAAACACCAACTTTTTGCCACCCTATAAAGAGAGGTCCTACACTCCTTTTTGCAGTCTTTAGGCCAGAATCAGAGGAAAGAAGTGGCTATTGGGTTTCATAGATCTGGATTGGCTTTTCAAGACCAGACACAGGAGCCCATGGCCTCCTAACTTCCTCTTCAAGACGACTGATTGATTGATTCAAAGAGTGAGTCCAAATTCATAGGGCTTTGAGCTCAGCACCCCCTTCATTTTATACCTGCCCACTCCCCCTGCAACATTTGTGCCTGATGGATTTGGTCTTCCCCAGGTGCTCCCCCAAGGATGGACAGTGTGAATGCCGCCCACACGTCACTGGCCGCCGCTGCACGGAACCGGCCCCCGGCTACTTCTTTGCTCCTTTGAATTTCTATCTCTATGAGGCAGAGGAGGCCACCCCACTGGAAGGACTTGTGCCTCTGGTTCGTATTCCATCTAGTCTCCTTACAGATTTGATCGGATGGTGTGTCAGTCCATACATATAACACATCCTTGAGATCATGGGTAAAGTTGAAAAGAATGGTTTTGCCCACATACACAGATCAGAGTAGAGTTGAATTTATCATAGAACTGAAGATTACAGAAATTCGTGAGGGCAGAGTCTGCACATTATTTAATCTCTGTAGTCCAGTTCTAGTGCAGAGCCTGGCACGTAAGTGGGCATTGGATTAAGTTGTCATTTCAATTTTGCTCTTTCGATGTGCCCATCAGGTAGGACGTGTTTATTGAGCATCTACTTGTCTGCCTTCCCCACGACACTCTAGACCGTGAGTGGGAAGGATAGATGTGCATCGCATTCACCACTGTTGCCCTAGGGCTGACCACAGTTCGTGACCCATGGTAGGAACGTCACAGACTCTGTAATGAATGAATGAGCAAGGTGCCTAACAGATGTGTTCTCTGGCCTCCTGAAGCCAGTCTCAGATTAGCAGTTCTCAGTGAAGGCAGCCATGTTCACTGGAGTGTGTGATTGCAAATGTCACTTGGCACACTACTTCGTTTCCTACAAGTCCCAGTCCTGTGGGGTCTTTTCCTTAACCATATTTTTCTAAAAGTCTCATTAGAGGAGCAGACACACACATGTGAAATGATTAGAGAAAATACCAGTTAGACTCCTGTGACATTCTCAAGCACCTGATGCCAGCCACAAGCAGGCAGGAATGTGACAAGGGAAAAGGTAATGGGAGGTGAAGGTCTCAAGGAGAGAAAGCATGTGAAGGTTGGTTTGAAAGAGGGGATTTGGAGAGGAAACAGGGGAACTCATCCAGGTTCCAGCAATGAAGCCATTTCTTGCGATCTCTTCTTTATCTGGACACTGTTGGTGGGAGGGAGGAAAATGCCCCTTAGGAGGCTTGGAATATTCCCTTTCCTGACTGGAATTGGGGTAAGGGACAGGAGGCTTTTACTGTCCCTACTTAGACTTACAGTCGCGGTGGGGGGAATAAAGTGAAACAATTCTATGTCCAAATTCTTCTCAGTTTTTAATTTTGTCTTTATGATGGTGACTGAAGAAAAACACCTTTGGGAAAGTAATATTGGTGTTTATAGTTAGGTTGTAACTATTGTAAAGTAACAGAAAATATGTATTAGTCCCTACTCCTCGTTCTTGGTACAGAGCTCCTAAAACCCTGTAATTTCTTGAGTGATAAGAGTGCTAGAACACCTTTTGTTCTAATATTTGGTCTTTGACCCTGGCTCCTGACAAAGGGCTCCTAAATCCTTTGGAATTTCCTGGATGATAGGGGTGTCCTTTGTTCTAATCAGGTGACTCTTGATGGGCTTCTGGATGGGGGCTGGCCACCAGAAAGAACCTGCCATGATTAGGAGCTGGGAATGTTTAGTCCCACCCCTTACCCATTCTCTGGGAAGCGGAGAGGGACTAGAGATGGAGTCAATGATTGATCATGCCTGTGTGATAAAGCTTCCATAAAAATCTCCAAAGTATGATGTTCAGAGCATGTCCAGGTTGGTGAGCACATCCATGTGCCAGGAGGCTGGTGCACCCCAACTCCAGGGCCCAAAGCTCCTGCTTCCAGAACCTCCCAGTCGGGTCCTTGCTCTGTGTATCTCTTCATCTGGCTGTTTATCTGTATCCTTTATAGGCTCCTTTATTGTATAATAAACCACTAAACATAAGTGTTCCCCTAAGTTTTGTCAGCGACTCTAGCAAATTATCAAGCTCTAGGAGGGGATCATGGGAATCCCACTTTATAGCTGGTTGGTCAGAAGTCCCAGGAGCAACCTGGATTTTCTACCGGCTTCTGAAGGAGGGTGGGGCAGTCTAGTGGGACCGAGACCTTAACCTGTGGCATCTGATGCTAAATCCAGGGAGATGGTGTCAGTACTGAATTCAATTATAGGACACCCAACTGGTGTCAGAGACTTGGTGGGTGTGGGCATAAATCCACACATCAGTGTCAGCAGCTTTGTGAACGTGGAAATTAATAGTGAAACAGTAGAAGGGACACACAGTGGTGTCTTTCCTGTACAACTATAAATACAATCGTTCCCATTGTTTTAGATAAGAAAACACAAAGCAGATGTAATTATCTAGTGTAGACAGACTGATACTGACCATTTATTCCCCGTGCACCACATGGTGGGTGCCGACAAGCCATTAAATAGGATCATAACCTGTGGGGACAGAGCTCCGAACTGTGACTAGCGTCTGACGTGAAGCCTTACTCCTCTTGACATGGCTTTAAGGAAAAAAAAAATCAAGGCTATAGAACAGGCTTAAAGAGCCAGAACAATTGCTTAAAGAGTTGGAAAGTCCTCTGTAAGACAAAGGAAAGTAAATTCACAGTGGAATTGATGCTAAGTGTTTAAAAAATAACAGCATGAATAATTTCCTCTCCAATAAAAACATAATCCATAATTGTGGCGGAAAGGATTTACGTTAGACACGAATTATTTGTGCATTCATATAACAATTATGCATTGTGTACTTACTATGCCATTGTTGTTGGGACTAAGAAAACTTCCACAGGCCCCTGGCTGGCTCGGTTGGTAGAGCACGCGACTCTTGATCTTAGGACAGGAGTAGAGTTTACTTTAAAAAACGTTTTTAAAAACCCCACAAATTTCCATTTCGTGAGTGCCCTGTGTTTTGCACTTCACATGCATTATCTCGCTTAACTTTCCAAACAGCCTAAGTGTGGGCATCTTTAATGTTCAAGCAGCTTCCCATATGACGAGGAGAGTTACTTCGTGCAATGTGTTACAATTTCAGAGTGAGTGATCCTTTATGAGCAGGTCTCGTGCACAGGTAGAATAATACGGCCTGAGACTTGAAAACAAGAAACGTTTCAATTGGTCGCCTTGGTGAGAAGACAGTCCAGCCAGGAAAAGTTGTAGGTAATGGCTCAGAGGAGAAACAGGGCAGGTGCATTCACAGAACAGGAAGTTTGTACAGGGAAGAAGTATTGGAAAAGAACATTAGATTCTCTTATTAGAGAAACTACATTTTATTCTCTGGGCAATGAGAACTCACTGAAGCTTTCTGAGCAAGGGACTGCCTGAGGAAGACTGTCCTAGGTTTTCCTGTCGGTGCCGTCTTGTACAAGGGGGCCTGAGATGGAGGGAGGGTGGACTGCAGTGGTCTGGCAGGAATAAGGAAGGGTCTAAGTTAATAGGTAGCAGAGAGAAGAGAAAGGATGATGGACACATGGAAGGAAGTGACTCCAAGTCCACTACTTACGAATAGTTGTTTAAACACTCTGGGGAACAAAGAAAAATGATGATTAACTTTCTTCTTGGGTCTTCGAAAGGTGTGTGTATGTGTACGTGTGCATCTTAACTTATCCAGGCTGCTGTAACAAAAGCACCATAGACTGGATGGCTTATAAACAACATAAATTTACTTCTCCCAGTCCTAGAAGCTGGGAAGTCCAAGAGCAAGGCTCCAGCAGATTTGTGTCTGGCAAGAGCCCACTTCCTAGTTCATTTTCTGCCATCTTTTTACTGAGTCTTCACACGGCAGAAGGTGCAAAGGAGCTCTCTGGGGTTTCTCTCATAAGGGCACTAATCCTCTTCATGAAGCTATACCCTCATGACCCAATAACCCAGCAAAGGCCCCCCCTTTAAATGCCATTGCCTTGGGGAATAGGCTTCTATATATGGATTCTGCAGGGACACAAATATTCAGTTGATGGCAACATCCTTGCAACCCAAAATGTCATCTATAGGCCAACAAGGTTGGCATCACCTGTGAGTTCACTGCATTTGGAGAATCTTAAGCCTCACCCCACACCTACTGAATCACGTTTTTGTGTTAGCAGAGAACTAGGTGATCTGCAGGCAGTTTGGGAAACACTGGTCTGTTTTCTTATAGAAATGATTTGTGGTCACAGAAAGTTAATATTGATTGAATTTAACATAGAATTTAATACAGTATAATATAAGGCTAATTCTATATTATACTGTCTGTATAAAATTAACAAAATAGCCTCTAATTTTGTGTTACATGATGGACTCAATTGGTGAGGGGAAAAAAACAAAAAACACAAAGAGAAGGACAAATGGACATAATCCAGCATAGCCTGTCCAAGGGTCCTCATCACAGAGGTCAGGCAGCTGGTCAGAGTGGCTGAGAATCAGAGCAGTAAACACTAGAGTAAGAGAGTTCCGGAAGCATACCACAGCTGAGCCTACGACTACACACTCGTGACAAACAACCAGGGAACCTGTGAAATTAAAAATCATGGTTGTAACACCAACAACGAAACATCAACCAAGGAAACACACATGTCCAGAGTCCAGCAGCAATCCAGAAATGAGCCGTTGGAGATTCTGACTGGGTCACCACTGAGGACATGTAGCAAAGAGAAGCCCTCGAGGCTAGGGTCTTAAGGAAACTGGAGCGGCATGAATGCAGTTCCTCTGCTTCAGTTTGGCTGTGAGGATTTGGTTCTCCTGCTCGAACCTCTCATGGGAACCCAAAAGGCCAAATCCCACAAACTGTGAGAACTGCCAGGAATGGGTCTAGGGAGTGGCCAGAGTGACAATAAGCTAATGAATCTGGCTCTTGCCGCCATGTCTGTTGTGGATTTTCTACAACTTTCTTCCTGAGATTTCACATTAAGACAGCATTTGTGCCTGTTTTTTTTCCCCACACCATAGAACTAATAGATAAGAATAAATGTTTCCCTAGTCTCGAATTGACATTCGAGATGGGACACAGCATCCTTTAAAAAGAAAACCCAACACGTACTCATCAGACTACCAAAAATTTCCCATGTTCGCAGAGGAACAGAAAAGTATAAACTGCCTCATGGCTCCTTCCTGAAGCTGTGCAACGAGAATCAGTATTACCTTCAGGTTATTGGTTAATCTGAAACTCTTGCTCTGCGGTATAACGTGAACTTTTGTTGGTTGCTTACACTGTCGTTTCTTTTCTTGTTAAGGTATCAGCAACAGCTTTGCCTACATGTGATGTGTATTTCCATCAACAAAGGAGCGATTTCACAGTTGACAAGGGCAGTATAATACTGAAGAGCAATCAGAAGCAGAGTGTACGTGCTGACGAGCGGAGTGAGGTAATCCACTTCTTCGTGGCTGTTGTCTGTCCTGCTGTTGAGCGAACGACCCGGTACCGTGCTCAGAACCACGTGGGGCCTGGCTAAGTGCTCAGGCCTCGTGAGCTCCCAGTATCCTCCAGGAGGGGATGGACAAAAGGAGGACCCCAGCTCAAAGTAATTAGAGCCTCTGGGCCAAACTTCAGTAGCTTTATTTCTTTCAAGACAGAAGTTTCTGGAAAGCTGGATTCTGGAGTCAAGAGAGTCAGGTATTGTGAATTCATAATTTCCTGTCATTTTAGTAAGGAAAGGTACGGTGCTGAGGAATAGTTCTCCCCCTCGTTAGAGGGAAAAGGACATGTGGATATCCCTGGGGCTGGTGCATGGCTGTGCCCTGGAATCTGAGGCCATGGGATTTGGCCAGGGCATCCATCCCACACTCCACAGGACCCCCCTCCAGTGGCTTCAGAAGGCCCGAGGAGACCTGAGGACCTTGTAGCCATCCAACTGTATTAGCGAAAGTTGGGGGTGCCGGAGACCCATTCATTCATTCGTTCATTCATACACTGGGATCTTTGCTTACTGAACATTCCTGTGAGCATATGCACAAATGCACGTGTTGGAAAGCAAATGAAATCAGCCGCTGGCTGTCTTGTTCATAAATCCAGCACCTAAGGCAGTTCCTTACAGATAAGAGACCTCCTTGAGAGAATGAAATGCTTGGATCCATAACAAAACTATGTAGCCGTGAAGCCTACCCTTGAGATTGTTGTAGAAATGAGCTGTGTACACAAACAGCTAATGGTGGTGGGGTGGGGGGAGCATCAGAGAAGAGGTGCCCGTAGCGTGCTAGGGTCTCAGGATTAAAGGGAGCCCCCTCCAGCTGAGAGGAGCAGAGAAGGCTTCCTGGCCGGGGTTCTTCCTCCTGGGTCCATGCACACCGGTATGGCAGCCTCGCTCTTTCTCTTGTTTCTGTGCCCATACCACATGCCCGTGGAGCCTTCTCGGACTCTCTGGGCTCCTCATTCTGAGTCCATCTGAAAGAGGAGAGTGGGAAACAGTGGCTCCTCCCCTCCCCTGGAATGACCACCTCTGTATGATTGATTTGTAAAACTTCTTCTCATCCCTAAAGACCCAACACAGATCTATCTTCCTCTGACATTCCCTACCATGTCCCGCTATCTGGACACAGTTCCTTGTTTCCGTCTCTGGGGTCCCACAGATCAGTAATTTTAAAACTGGAGGTTCTGTCTATTAGTAAGTGGTTTATGAAATCAATTGGCTGGGCCAGCTTGGTGCAACAGAAGAATACAAAACAAGGGCATATTTTTGTGTGAAAATTTTATTTCCGTTTTCTATACATGTGGACGTGGAGACTGAGTCACTGTCTTGGGTTGGATCTCCCAGAAACAGATATGACAGTAGAGATTAGGGTGTGCATGCATTACTGGGGGGACAGTCATCAGGAGAAGCCTGTAGGGGAGCAAGGGCAGGAGGCTGGGGAGGGGAAAGCAAGGCAAGGACGAGTCTAGGGTAGAGTCTAGCCTTGGCCTGGACCCGCGCAAGGTCGGAAGCATAAACGGCACAACAGAATTGTCCCCCACTGAGGCCCAAGGGCAGGCCAGTGGTGTTCATTGGTCAGCTGTGGTTGAGGCCTGCCAGCGCAGATTCAGGCGACCTCCCTGGGGAGGGGCTCCCATCCAAGGGCAGTTCTCAAGAGGAGGGAGCGATGCGAGACAGCAGCCAGCAGTCATAGCCGCTGTGGCTGGAGAGGGAGGCCCTGCGAAGGGCAGTGCTCAGATCCCCAAGCAGAGCCCTGTGTTCAGGAATCAGGGGAAAAGAACACCGAAGGTGCTGAAATATCTAGCTCCTTAGTTTCTTCTGTAGTCCTTCTCTCATGACTTGTTAGTGGTTTATTTGCTGTTTAATGTCGTTTGAGGAAAAGAAATAGGTAGAAGTTAAATTATTAGCCTGAATCGTACCATTCACTTTGTGTCACGCAATGCTAGTTTTCACTGCAGACATGAGAGCATTTGGCTCCTGTGTAGTCCCTGAGATTGCAAGTTTGTATTTTGTGGTCACATATGCATCTCTAGCTTGTTCTTTCCAGAATAATGGAAGGCTGCACAAAACCAACTCAACTTAGTTTTCATTTCACTTCTTAGTTTGTGTGGTACCGACACTCCCTACCTTCAGTGTGCTGATGCGTAAGGGAGGACTGCGAGATGGGCACCCAGGAGTCACCTTATCTTTTATTCCTTCTAGTCGTCCTTCGTTGTGAGCTGCTGGCTGATACAGGGAAGCCACATGAATAATGGCTTTCTTCAAACGCCTTTGCCTTCTTTCTGCTTTCAAAGCAAGCTCCGGTTGGAACAGAAATCCTGGCTTCTTGGAGCTGTCAGCACCCTGCTTACTCAGTCATAAATGTAACACATTTACCTTGTACGCACTCCTAGTCTCACTGAACACATGTACATAGTAGGTCCACTTGAACGCTATGCTAACCGGCATCATGTGAGCTCTTTGCACATGGGAGCAAGCAAGCAAGCACATCGTGGGCACATCTTTTCCACTCACATGTGCCCTTCATTATCCCAAGAGATTTCATTCACAAACAACTTCAAAGATAAAATTATGATTTCAAGATGGTGACAGCAGAGCATGAAACCAAACCTGGGGTTCTTTGGAGCATGGGACCCTCTGCAAGTCACACATTGCATGCCCATGAAGCTGACCATGCTCTTTGCTTCTTCCATTAAGTTCCTTCCGTGCAAGCATGGGTTCCCCAGGATTCTCACTGGTCACTGTTCCTGGGAAGATTTACAAAAGGAGACTAGTGGAACAAACTGCAGCCTTCAGCTGCGACAGTTGGTCCCAAGGTTGTTACTGATACTCTCTTCCACCCTTCTTGCCACCATTCTAGAGTCCCCTCATCCTCAACTAGCATGTCTACTGGGGTAGGATGACCTAGACCCTCATCCCTCCAGGGTCTGAGCCCCTGGTTTCCATGGTCTCATCAGGTTACACATAGGGCAGCGCCAAGGGTGTCTGAGTGGGCCACCTTAGTGCCACAGATATTCCTCATATCCTGATTATACAGCATCAGCCTTCCAGTGATGTTCATTTCTTCCCAGGCCTCCTGGCCTACTGGCATGAGGGTCCTGAGTGACTAGGCAGCAGCCGTAGCTTTAAGTTTAGTAGAATTCTTTGTTCCTGCCCAAGAATTGAGACATCGAGGCCCACAGAGCCTGAAGTTTTAAGCACAAGAAGCCCAAATTCCCCTGATCACCATCAGTGACAGTGAACTTGGCTACTCCTACTTGATTTCCAAACCCATGTTTTCTGCCTGTTGGGAACACAGCATTACATAAAAGACTTCACTCTAAGGAGTAAACAAACTCCAGAAGAATACTATCCTGCCTCACAGGGTGTCATTTCCAAACTAGCTAAGCTGAGGCAGCTTTAAGAGACCCCCATTCCAACCCCATCTGACATTAGAATCTTCTGGAAGGCAAGTTTGTGTAGGAGCTGTGGATCTCAAAGTCACAAGGCCACTGCTATATTTCTTTTGCTGTGAAGTGAGTCCCTTGAGCCGAGGAAGTATTCTGCTTTCCCTCACTGGTGGATCAGACACTCTGTGAGCCCTGAGGGAGTGGTGCCAACCAAGGGTATAGACTGTCAGATTCTTTCTATGGGAGACCACATAACATCACCTTGGACCAAGGGACCCAACTTCATCTTCCTGAAGATGAGATGAAGACTCAATTTTCCTTTAATATAGGAAATTGCTGTAATATTTTGTGGAATATCTGGGTGATTCAAACCCTTTGGGGCTATACTATTACAGAGAGTGAACAGAGAATGAACAGCCTTGGGGCAAGACTGAATACACTCTACTGCTCACCCCAAGTCAATACAAATTGCTTCTGTTCCTTCTTCTATATGGGGATGGAGAAGAACACATTTTGCATTTGAATGGCTATATATCATATATGAAGGTGGTGTTCGACTGCTCTGGTAAAGATACAAGTGGGACTATGCTGGTTAGGTTTGTATTAAGTTTGTAATGAGGATATGATGGGAACCACCGCTGAGTCCTGACAGTGACACTTTGAGGATGCCACTGATTTGCAATATTGTTTTTTGTTTACTATATTGGCTTGGTGAGGAAAAAATGGAGGAGGATGGGCACCTCGGAAGATTTTACTTGGCATTTCCTACTATAAGAGCTCTTCTGTTACCTTACAAGTCAAAGAGTCAGTGTCCACTGCTAAACAGGTCTATGCCAATTACATACTCAGGAATTGGAGGAAATAACCAATGAGTGGTTCAGTAAGTGCAGTGAATCCACTGCAAAAAGAACTTAGGCCAGGACTCCATATATTACCTGACCCTTATATGCCCCTCTTCTAACAAGGGTACCATGATGGCTGGGTACATGGTTTACACTTGCCTTGGTTTTGAAGAGTCTTTCTTCATGGGGACCTGGTCTCTTTTTAGGTCACCAGGTTCTGGATCCAAGAAGTGGCTCAGATCTAGGAACTTGACAAAGCATCATGTCTTTCCATGAGGGCAGCTGACCCCAGCCTTTGACTAATTCATACCAGATCACGTTTGATTACATATATAAAGCTTTGTTGTCTGCTCATCTACCTTGCTAGGAATCCATGTTCTATTAATCATCTGCATAGAAGATTCCTATGGGTCAGGCCCCCTTGCCTCCTACTCTAACCCTTGCTGCCCACTTTCATAATCGTACCCATCATGTTTTTGAGAGTTAAGACATACCCAGCCTTTGATAGTCTGTGGTCCTGACCTTTTCAGTGACACTAAGGAGCTCAGTTCCATAATGATGAATCCTACCAGCCTACAGAGGATACTCAACACTCAGCTCTTCAGGGATGCTGGTGCCCTACTCACCAGTTCATTGCTTACTGTCCTGATATAGAGCGTGTTCCCTAGGCCTTCAAGAAACGTAATTAATGGGTGTGTTTTCTGGTCTTGCATTTTAGATCCATTCTAGCATGCCTGCTGCTCTGAGCCTTGTATCCCTTCCTCCAGAGCCTGCTACAGCTCTTCCGGAAACTCTGCTTCCTTTCCTGAGAGCCACAGCTTTGCCAAGCTTCCAAGAGCTGCTCTAGCAATATACTGGATCCCTCTCTTAAGGCCCCAGGGCTCTTGCCAGGCTAATTAAATTCTACATTACTAGTGACCCCAAGTCCACATACTCTCGTTATCCAGTTTCATATTCTGTGTCCCTACTCTAACAGCCTCAGGATCCACAGCCAGTCATTCTTTCCCAGTTGCTACTGGTGTATGTTAGCCAGTTCCTCTCAGAGATCCAGCCCTTTCCCAGTCAGATCATGCTGAAACTTGACCCTAATCCTCAGGCAGATGGTCAGGAGGGATAGTATAGGCAGGTACGGGGGAAGGTGCACATTTTCTTCCAAGGCAACTGCATCATTTGAGGTTTCTACATTGTCCTCAAACGTGGCTGGGGTGGAGTGGAGGGACTCTATTTTCCAGCAAAGGTGAATGGATTAATTCTATAGTCAGAGGGTGTTCAGGAGAACCTCAGGGTTCAAGGTTCTTGTGTGCATCACCTGTCTCTTAAAAGCCCTCTTCTTCCCTGTGAGGGGCCTGACTTCAGCATAGGTGGCTTACCGAGGCTGAGAATTCAGGCTTTTCTGAAGCTCTGCAAGTCCTACAATGAAGTCCCGTGCTTGGTCTTCAGTTCTTCGTGCCATCTAACTAAAGGAGAGGAGTCTTTTAAATACCCCTAAGGAGGCGGGCCCTCTGATCCTCACACTAGGTTTTGAATTAGTGAATGACTGCCCTGAACCCATCATCTTCTCTCATCCAAGCATCAGCAGCATTCAACAACTACCTCCTATTGCTGCGGTCCACAGTCCTTATAATTACTGCTCCCCTATATCTCTCAGTGCCAGGAATATCCAGTGGGTGCCCTGCTTCTCCCTTCTTTTGTCCCAGTTCTCCACAGGTGACAGCTTTAGCAATAACTCTGCTAACCACGTTCCAGGGATCATCGTACAAATTACACACTGGGGTCCTCATTGCCAGCTGACCCGAAAACCATCAAATGACCCAAAGTGCATTTAGGAGCCTGCTCCTGGGTAAACAGTCAGTCACCAATTGTCTCCGATCAAGTGCCCTAGAAATAGAGCGGAAGCCTGGATTCAGGTGCATGTGATTTATTAAGGAAGTGCTATTCAGGAAAACTCCAGAAGAGAAAGACAGAAACAAGACAAGGGGAAGAGTAAGATGTGATCTCAGGTAAAACAAACTTTGGATTGATCCACGAAGGAGCTCAGAAGCATAAACCGCAGACAGAGTTGTCCTCAGCTTTTTATATCCTTGTTTTAAGAAGCCATTGGTTGCGAGCTACCCTGGGAGCAGGGATGGAGGTGGGCTTGGGGAGGAGGTATAGGAGGCCAGTTCTCCAGAGAAGGAGGTGACTGTGAGCTCTTAGAAGCCACACACACAGCAACTCACGGGTGGGTGCTCCAACCAGGGAAAGGGGATCCCTGAGGGACACCTATGGTGTCTCTGGCAATTGTGAGAGTATACAGATATGTTATGTATATCTGTCCATTGAAACCTCATCTGGTTGATATGGTTTCTTATTTACATTTCGTTCTCCAGTGCCAGATTCTAAACTCTTCCACACCAAGGACTCTGTCCTATTCATCTTCGTGTTCCTAACGCAGGGATTGGCGTTGAATTGTTACTGAATAAACCTTTATCAGATGAAAAGGAGTTTGGGATAGATCACAGAGCAACTTGAACTCCAGATGAAGTAATCTGGGTGTGACTCTGTTGGCGGCTGGAAAGAGTGTGAAACACTTACTGGCAGCGGTGCTGATGAGGGCAAAAAGCCTCGAGAGGCAGAGTTCTGGTAGAGGCTGCAAGCGTGGGGAGGCAGAGGCAAAGTCATTAAAGTATTATCTACAGGATCCAGATGGCCCGAGGCTGACAGCCAGGATACAGACCATCAGGGAGGCTAATCAATCAAGTGTGTTACAAGTTTTATACTTCTATGCCTCCAAGCAGATAGAGGAGCTTGTCTTATATTTGCATGGAAGAAATATATAAAAAAAAAAAAATCCATGTGGGTTTTCTCAGTGCCGTGCATAATTAGGAAAAGCCCATGAAAAAAGCATGGGAATATTTTCTTTCCCTCCGTATTTTGGCCAGAGTCCCACAGTCATATCTGAGAAAACCCAAGGTCATCAGTGTGGAATTTGCTCAATTCATTAGCTTGTGGGATACTTAAGGTGGTTTCCAGTGACACTGCTTTCAAATCAATCATTCCATATGGTAACATACACTCTGAAAGCTGCTGATTCAGCACGTTATCCTCAGCTGCCTTTCGGACCTGGCTGGAGTAATTTATCCTTGACTCAGATGGATCATATACACATCAGGAAATATGTGCTTTTTTTTTTTCCTGAGCTCTTCCAGGACTCGACTGTAGGCAAAGCTGTGTGCATTCCTCTTCAATTTTAGGGCTCAGTGACTTTTGGCCAGGTGCCTGCCTTTCACGTGGTTTTCCGAGAACCGGTTCCTGGAACCCCTGTTACGTGGACTGGACCTGGATTTGCCAGAGTTCTCCCTGGGGCTGGCTTGAGATTTGTCGTCAGCAACATTTCCTTGCCCATGGACTTCACCATCGCCCTTTGCTACGAGCCTCAGGTACCCAGCTTCTTCTTCTTCAGGGGTAAGAGGCTGACTGAAGTACATTCTGGAACTGTGAGTTTCCATTCAGGTCTTGCTGGATAGGGTCATCAGAAAATGATCTGCAAAAAGCCAAACATCTGGAGAGCATTAGAAATCAAAGAGTTTCCTAAAAATATTAAAACAACACAATAAGCCAGAGGCACACATGCTTTATTCCATGGAGAGAGGCTGAAGTTGATGCTACGTATCTCAGGTACAAGGTCTAAGGAAGCAGTGTTGGCATGTTTGTGTAAGAACAATAGAAAACTAAAATAACATGAATTCTACCCTCCTGGGACTTTTTCCTTAAAATTTTCTAAAACTTTAATAAAACTAACCTGTGTGCAGAGATTCAGGTTCATGCAGAAGAGACATTTATTTTGGACTTGGACTTGACCCTGAAACAAGAGAAAAGTTAATGGTAGGCTGCTCCTTTTGCCACCTCCCCCTGCCTTTTGAGAGAGATATAAGGCAGAACAGAAACTGAATCAGAAAAACACTCCATCTAGAGCAGTGGGCTCGAACTTTTTCTCTGCATAATCTTTTCTTTGATAGTCTGAAACCCCACAGACCATTTCCCCTGAAAAATGTTTTATGAGGCTGGGAATGGTCTCAGAAACCCCAGGGTTCCTCGAGGGACCTCGTTCTGGAAACACTCATGATGTTGTATGACCAAAGCTGCTGATCCACTTTGACACTCTTGCTATGACACAAGTCTCTATGGCTCCCTTATAAATGATAGCCAAGGAGCTTCAGTGAACTTGGACCTAGAGAGTAGGACGAGTCATTAAAAATGTGATATATATTTTTTAATTTTTCCATAAAGAGGACACATCTCTGGCATCTTTAAAAAGCATTTCCAAATTGCATGGCTTTCAGAGTATAGCGAATTAGTATATGCTATAAATACATATACCCATATTTAGATACCTATAAATAGATTTAACAATATAATAATCAAATATTTCATAACAAAATCTGTGTAACGATACATTTATATAATAATATTTCTGCAGTAACATTAAAAAAAAGGTTACAAGCTTTTGTGAAGGATTCCAGATTTCCACTTTTGTTCTGTGATCCAGGGACAGGGTGTGGTAATTGAATCTTTGGGAGATAGAGGTGAAAGACGAGGCCTGTCAGGAGCATCAGGGCTTTTCCAGCCCAGGAACTAGAGCTGCGGCCAGAAACAATATTCCTGGGTCTACCTGGGTCTACCTGGGTCGCCATTCTGACCCCAGCAAGCGAGAGCTGAGAGCAAGCCTTTCAGACTCCGCTTCCAAATTCCATTTTCCAAGAGTGCTGGGGATTGTGGGTTCAAGTCCAAGGGCTGCCCATGAGGTGTGTTTTGTGTGTGCATCCTCACAAGGGTGTGCTTTTTATGTCCTTCCTGTCTAGCCTGCAGAGGACTGGACTGTCCAGGTCCTGGTTAAGCCCTTTGGAGGGAGCAAACACTGTCCACGCAAGAGTCCACAGCCACAGCCTTTGTCTTTCCCTTTACCGGCGGCTTCCAGGTATGCTTGGGACCTGTCCTCAAACATGGAAGGTTTCTTAGAATTTTGTTCCTTTATTGGTAATTTGTATCGAAGACCTAAGCAGAAGAGGTAAAGGAGACGGTGACATTTATTGCTTGCTTGCTGTGGGCTACACTAAACTTCACATTTAAGATCATATTTTATCTGCTAACAACTCACTAAGGAGACTTTCTCTTCATTGGGCGAGGAGAGAATTGAGAATGAGAATTCTTGGAGACCGGCCCCAGTCTCAGAGCTAACATACTGCAGAACCAGGATTCTAGCCCCGATCTCCTGATTCTCAGTCTAGAACATCCCTTTCCCATTCACCAAACGGCCTGGAGAGGTGAGAAGTTAAGATGCTACCAGAGTAAGAATCAAATATTCAGCCGGTATTCCCAACAGCTGAGAGTCTATAAGGTTAAAAAAAAAAAAAAAAAAGGTACTAATTTTGCATCAGAGATTTGTGTCAAAATAAAACAAGAGACCCTGTTGAGATGAGCGTGGTAGGTAGAATACAGGACATTTGTTCTGTCGTTTTTCCCAGAGCAGTCGTGACAACCCGTGGCTAGTAGTCCCTAAGCTTTGCTCTTTGGCACAATCCTATGCAAGAGCCACACAGAGAATCTGAGAGTGAATGTGCTGCCCCCCGCCCGCCGGAGCTGGTCTCCACCCAGCCTCTGCCCCACAGTCAAATCCACTTCAGTGCAGGTTGGAATACCACCAGATACCCCGGCCGCTGAGATTATATAATTGTACTTTTGTCACTGAACTGTTGCTTTATTTCTCTTCCTACAGAATCGTGCTGCTGCCCACAGCCATCTGTTTGGAACCAGATGTACAATATTCCATAGATGTCCATTTTTCCCGGCCTTTGGAAGGAGGGTCCCACGCTCATTCCCACATCCTGGTTGACTCAGTAAGTCTCACGGAGCGAGGGAGGGCGCCGCCGTCCGAGCTGAGCCCCATTATCCTTCATCTTTTAGACTCCCTGGTGAAATGTTTAGAAGTATAAATGGGTTTGTGCCATTAGAAAAATCACTGGTTCTCTGTAAACATCACCTAATACCAATCGCAAACCTTACCGAGCAGCGCTCATGGGTAACGGTTTGAAGGTTTTACTTATTCTGTTTTCTAGTCTTCACAACTGTGTGAGCAACGTGCTGTCATTGTCCGCATTTTACAGATGACAGAACAGAGGCACAGGGTCACAGGGCTAGTGAGTGAGGAGGCTGCCATCAGAGCCAGACTCTCTGGTGCCAGAGCCCCCGCTCTGGGCCACTACAGCATCCTGGCATGGCAGAAAGTTTGGGGAGAAATTATACCACTTTAATTGTCAGCATCTTTACGTTCTGCTCTGTACCTCCTGTTTGTGTAGTGTTGTGATCAGAGCACTCATACAAGTCCGTAGACAGATATTTTTTTAGTTCCCTTTCTGTTCTGAGCATTTTCTTATAGTGCTTATGTCGTCTTCTTTATTTTCTTTTAAAGATTTTATTATTTATTTGACAGAGAGAGAAACACACAGCGAGAGAGGGAACACAGCGGGGGGAGCGTAAGAGGGAGAAGCAGGCTTCCCGTGGAGCAGGGAGCCGGATGCGGGGCTCGATCCCAGGACCCCGGGATCATGACCTGAGGAGAAGGCAGACGCTTAATGACTGAGCCACCCAGGCGCCCTTATGTTGTCTTCTTATCATTTTTAGAAATGGTGGGTAATATTTCCTCAAATGACTTCTTTCAACCTCTTTCCCCACCTAGTTGGGCCACAGATATTCCTTCCAAACCTCTGTACACAACCTCACTCTGTACACAACTTCAGGCCCAGGCTATGGCCTGGGCAGGGTTTGGGCCCTGAGGAAATTTAAGCCTTCATTTACCAGTATCTATTGCCTCAAGGGAATATCTAAACGCCTCAAGGTTTATGGCTCTTGAAATAGCCTGTCAAATTAATTTGTGGAAAGTATTCTCCAATTAACTCTCATGATCATTAGAAATATGTGAAAGGATCAGGTTCGTTCCACCTTCCTATAGAATGGTGTGGGCTTCTTTAAAAGTAATTTTGTGAGTAAAAATCAGATTCATTTCTTACAACTGCATTCGCCTGGGTGGCTCAGTGGGTTGGGCCGCTGCCTTCGGCTCGGGTCATGATCCCGGCGTCCTGGGATCGAGTCCCACATCGGGCTCTCTGCTCGTCAGGGAGCCTGCTTCTCCCCTCCCCTCTCTGCCTGCCTCTCTGCCTGCTTGTGTGATCTCTGTCTATCAAATAAATAAATAAAGTCTTAAAAAAAAAATATTTGTGAGAGGGCCGCCGGACAGACTCAGTCAGTTAAGCATCTGCCTTCAGCTCAGGTCATGATCCCAGGGTCCTGGGGTCCAGTTGGTGTTGGGTTCCCTGCTTGGCAGAGAGTCTGCTTCTCCCTCTCCCTCGGCCCCTCACCCCTGCTTGTGTTCCCTCTCTCTCTCTCTTTCTCTTTATCAAAATAAATAATAAATAAATAAAATCTTTTAAAAAATAAAATATTTGTGAGAATCTTCTAATATCATGATTTAATTGCCACATTACTGCCCTACAAAGTTTTATTTGAATGCAGCTATAGCCAGTTGTTTAAAGATTTATTTATTTGGGGGGTGGGCAGAGGGAGAAGGGGAGGGAGGGAGAATTCAAGCAGACTCTGTGCTCAGCACAGAGCCTGACTCAGGGCTCCATCTCACAACTCTGAGATCATGACCTGAGCCGGATCCAAGAGTCAGACACTTAACCAACTAAGCCCCCAGGCGCCCCCGGCAAGTTGTTTATATATTATCTACAGCAGATTTCAAGCTACAAAGACAGAACTGAGTACTTGCCATAGATGCCTTATGACCCACAAAGCCAAAAATATTTACTGTCTAGCATTTTATAGGAAGCTTGACAGTCCCCTCTTTAAGTAGTTGTATGTACATATTTCATGAATTGTGTCTTCAAAGTTTAATTTTTAACCATCGAACATTTTAAATTTATAACCTGGAACTTTGCTGTTTCATCATCTACTATAGAACTCAGTATGAAGCAGGTGTATCTTGGATTGTATTCAAGAAATCAGGTATCTAAAAGAAAACCAAAAAACCCCGCCATTTATAAGATTATTTTATCAGAGATAGAATTGCAAGATTTAGAAAACAGGGAAGGAAGGAGGGAAGGAAGGAAGGGGAAGGGGAAGGGAGGAAAGAAGGAAGAAAGGAAGGAGGAAGAAGGAGGGAGGGAGGAAAGGGAGAGAAGAAACAAGACACCAAGTTAGATTTGAATATTGTATAAATATGTCCAAAATATTGCCCTCAAATACTGTATAAGACATACTAAAAAAGTATTCATTGCTTCTGTGAAATTCAGTTTCAACTGGGTATTTGTATTTTATCTGGCAACCTTAGCCAAGGATGGTCTAAATCCTGCTCCTGGAGGGCCATCTGATATTGCGGTAAGGTTCTACCAGGTTAAGGTAGAAAGGAAGTAGAAAGTAGAAACAAACTCTTAAATGAGAGTTTAACCTACCAGCATTCCCCTACCCATGGAAGTCCTATTCTCTGCCCAGGAAGTTTAAAGAGAACTGCACTCACAGACCAACACACGAGTTACAAAGAAAGAAAATCAAATTCAACAGATTTAATTTAGGAGAAAAAGCTAAAAGTTGGGAACCAAGCAGAGTAGAGAAAGAGAAAGAGAAAGGAAGAAATGAAGGAATTTATACATCATGGAAAGATTTTATTATTATAATGATAGTCATGAAACCCAAATTTATAAAAGCCAAGATACTCCTCATCTTAAATCCATGTCCTGAATATTTCTAATTTTGTAAATTTCCAAGTTTATGACTTGATGCTGTGTTTCACGCATCCATGCAAATTATCCATTTACCACCCATTCATGGAGCCTACATGGGCTGATACTGTGTTGATTCCTGGAGTGTAAGCTGTGGCCCCCTCCCTCAAATAATTCTCAGTCTGATGCAGAAGATGGACGTGTAAATAAAATCATTGCAGTGCTATCTGATAGATATATAATACAAATGGGTAATTTGAAATTACCTGAAAAATACTTCAGTTTGATCAGTTTTCAAGCTTACAAATAGCTACAAAAACCATGAAACCTGAATGAAATTTAGGAGAGCAGCCTGATCTTGGTAGTGTCAGAACCTCGGAAGATCCCTCTTCCAAGATCCCTCAAAAGAGGGCTAGATCTCTCTTTTGGATCCGATTCCCCAGAAGCTGAAACTGAGTCAGGGACTTGGGTCCACCTGATTTATTGAGGGTGTGCTTGTGGAAGAAGAGGCACAGAGGACAGGGGAAGGAACAGAGCGAGGATGTGATTGCTCTGAAGCGTAGCTGACCCCGCAGGGAGCTTGGGAGCATAATTGTACCAAGGAGCCAGTTGCCCCGAGAGGCAAAGTGGCAGGCCTGTGAGCGCCCAAGTCATCCACCCCCCACCCCCCAGTGAGTGCATTCACTTCTGGAAAAGTTGGCTGAGTCCCTGGAAAGAGGGACAGCTGTGAGCAAAGAGCAGCCAATGCCATAGCAGCTGGCGAACGGGAAGATCTGGGCAGGGCACCTACAGTGTCCCTTAGAGCCCCTGACCCCAGATGCCCAGCAGGAGAAAGCCAATGCACGTTTTCTGATTACAGATGAAAGCAGTTATTTCCACCCCACCAGTTTTGCTGCCCTGGGAAGATGCTGGGCTGCCTGACCCTTGGCCCTTTCCAAGTTCATTCTTCTCCTGCAGCCAGATTAACATTGATATTTAAGCCTAGGACGCATTTCCAAGAAGCCCCAGTGAAAGCTTTATTCAACCCTGGAGGCTCCTTCTGCAGAGATGGCTTCTGTGTGGCAAACAGAGTGAGACAGCTACAAATTTCCTTCCTGGCTGCATGATATTTGCTTTCATGAAAATGTATTTAGAGTCAAAAGCATATTAGCCATTCTAGAATATAAAACCACGTTCTTTTAAACCATGGGATGGACTCCACTTGGTAAACAAAGTCTTTAGAAGTTTCTAGAAGAGGTGAGTCATGACATTACAACATCCTATAGCTTCACAGGGACTCTTATCATCTGAGCCATCTGCTTGGTGCCAGGACTTGCCTCCTCGAAACTGCCTCAGACCAGCAACTATAGATAATGTACCCCTGGTTGGCTTCCCTCATCCCCAACCCTAGTGTGTCCAGCTTCCTTCTGCATCTCTCTTCACTCGGCGTGTGTTTGGAGAACAGTCATTTTAGTATCAACTTGAAGAGACCACACTGGACAGGTATATATGCTTCTTTACTGAGCAAATATTTATGAAGTAGTTACTGTGAATTAGACACTGTGGTAGGCGCAGGTGAAGACAAGCACCTTCCCTGACATGCCAGGACACAGGAAATGGCAATGTGGTCTGAGAGCTACCGGAAGCCATGATGGGTCACTGGACAGAAAAGCTGGGGATGCCTCGAGCAGTGATCTTCAGCATTCTCTGACCCAACCACCTCTTTCAGTTGCAAATATTTTCCAATATCCTTTACTGATTTGAAATGCAATTCACAAGCATCATAGCCTACCTGCTCACATACCTGTAATGTACAAATACAAAGAGATGCAAAAGGAAAGTAATTTATAGAGAAACATTACGGACTTCAATATGTTTGTGCACTGGCAGGAATACACCACAGGCACATGAGACGGGGACAGGCTCATAGGTGTAGAATCACTCAGTGTGACACAGCCAGGAAAGCAGGTGTGTCGCAAACATGTTTTTAAAACACAGACTAAGGCTTTCAGCTCATAATTATAAGCAAAGATTTCTCCTTCATGGATGTTTGGTGGAGCCTTGGAAAGCTATAGGAGATGGGGCTGATTTTCCTTTGTGTCAAAATGTCTGGAATTTCTAATCCCCACCACTAAAAGCCAGTAACACACCTCATCCGATGGCCATGACAACCAAAACTACCCCTTGGAATTTCCAAAATGTCCCTTAGGGAACGGCCCCTCCCATATTGAGAACCACTGAGCCAGGAGGTTGGGGAGCGGGGGGCAAGAAAAAGAAGCCACTGAAGGTTTGAAGGAGGGGTTATCTGAACAAACTGCCTTTTAAGGAATCACCACGACTACAGGGTAGAAAATTGATGGGGGAAGGGGAACAAGAGTGGAAGATGGGACGTCTGTTGGGCTGCCATCATGGTAAACTAGATGGTCTCAGTTAGAGCAGTGACAGGGAGACGAAGAGAGATAAATGCACCCCACGCACATTTAAGAGTTTATGTGGACCAGGCTTGTGATTGATTTGATGTGAGGGCGAGGAGGTGAGGTGCGTAGGCAGTGTTGATGATGAAAATGTAAGTATCAAAGATGACCTTCTTCAGTTTTCTACACTGAGTAGCTTGGAAGATGCTGGCACTATTTCCTGCCAACAGGCACAGAAAGGAAAGCAGGTGGCAGGTGCATTGGTTTGCAGGGCTGTGGGGTGACCAGTAAGCTTGTCTGAGCAGATCTGGTGCCCGCAATTGAGCTGTGGGCAGGAGACCTAGATTGAGATATCAGCAATCTATATTGACGGTAACCGAAGGCACGCCATTATCAAGGTCACCTAGAATGGGGGGGTGGGGTAAGGAGGGGGCTGATGGGAGAACCCTGAGGAGCCCAACGCTGAGGGATGGATGAAAGGAGAGGTGTGGCATTGGTGTAAAGAGTAAATGTGGGAGGCGGCAGGGAGGGCTCCAAGGAAACAATGTTTCAAGAGATTTGGCTATCAAGGAGCCAAAGGGCAGAGATAGAATCAGGAGCAGCAGGAAAATAGGAGATCAAGGAGGTGATTTTACAGATGGGAGAGATTTCAGCACATTTGAA
This sequence comes from Taxidea taxus jeffersonii, assembly GCA_003697995.1. NCBI lineage: Eukaryota > Metazoa > Chordata > Mammalia > Carnivora > Mustelidae > Taxidea > Taxidea taxus. Next base: position 35,361 of record RCUC01135636.1, read on the forward strand.
TGCCAATTGAAAGGAAGAGATTAAAGAAAGAGAGCATAATCCACAGAAAAGCTTCCTGAGGGCAGAGGGGATGGTGGTGGACATCTCCTCCACTGGGACACGTGCTGAGCCAGGGTGTGGGGGGGTGTGGGGGGGGGGGGGGTGGGGGTGGTGGTGGTGGTGGTAGTAACCTGAGTGCCAGGAGTTTGGGAGGCAGGAAGTGGGAGGCTGCCTTTCCTCTGTGAAGCCAGAAGAGGAAGAGGCAGTGAGTGGCCCGTCCGGGAGTGCAGAGAGAATGAGGATAGAGGTTTGAGGAGTGGAGACGCTGTGAAATGGACATCTAGGGCTGAGAGTCCACCACTGGTGTGTCAAAGGGCAAAGAGAGAAGGACCGGGGATGTGGATGGGCACCGGGGCGGGGGTGGTTGAAAGGGGGTTGAAGCAAAGGACTATGGGAACGAGGTTCAGTACAGACAAAACAAGAAGGCCAGGGGAAATCTCTCTGGGTCACCTGGTTCGCTCTTTTAACTAGACCTGCTGGATTAACTCTTAATTTCAGTGCTGACCAATTTGGTGTGATTGATTCTCTCATATCAGCATGTCCTCCACTGTATCAGCCCTGCCGCTGAAAAACGATTAAAGTGGTCATAGGTTATAACGTGGGTAAAATCTTCTCAAGAAGTACAACTGTATGGTTTTTCTTCACATAGGTATCAAACTATCGATGATCCCTCTTTGAGAATAAGCATAGAACAATGCATTTGTCCCTCTAATAGCTAGCTGTATGCTCTAAGCCAACAATTCACAAAATGCATCTGTGATATATTGAATTTGTGGAATGTTAGTACGTGTTACTTGAGAATAGAACCAAGCAGTTAAATAAGCATGGAAGCACTGAGGTTTTTGGTTTTTTTTAAAGACTTTATTTATTTATTTGACAGAGAGAGAGAGATCACAAGTAGGCAGAGTAGCAGGCAGAGGGAGAGGGGGAAGCAGGCTCCCCGCTGAGCAGAGAGCCCGATGCAGGGCTCGATCCCAGGACCCTGAGATCATGACCTGAGCCGAAGGCAGAGGCTTAACCCACTGAGCCACCCAGGCATCCTGGAAGCATGGAGTTTAAAAGTATCTTTCTTACAGGACTTCTCAGAGCTTTAGTATGTTATTCTATACTGTGACTCTCCAAGAGGCAGATAGTTTGATGTAGGACACTACTGTTCATATGGAATTGAAAAGGACAAAACATTTAAAAGGAGAGTTTTGTGGAATTAGAGTACCACAATAATACAATGGAACGAGCTAAGCCATAATTTCTGAATTTATCACAAATAGCCTCGTTAAAAGTCTTTGAAATCTAAGACAAATTTATGAGCAAGCTAAAAATATAAGGAAGGTTAAAAAAAAAGTCTTTTTTTCTTTGTCCCAAGTCAATAAATGTAAATATTTAAAGATTTCTTAAACACAATGAAAAATCTTAAAATCTTCTGTTGCAAGCATTTTCTCATAGATCTAATTGTTTATACAAGTAGAATCTTGAACGGGAAATGGTTATGAACCTCAGTCTTCTTTTTGTGTTATTTCAAAAGCTTGGTCTGATTCCCCAAATCAATTCACTGGAGAATTTCTGCAGCAAGCAAGACTTAGATGAATATCAGCTACACAACTGTGTTGAAATTGCCTCGAAGATGGGACCCCAGGTGCTCCCTGGTGTGTGTGAAAGGCTGATAGTCAGCATGTCCGCCAGGCTACACAACGGGGCAGTAGGTGAGTGGTGGCCCAATGGGCTCTACTGATCCACAGCTTTTTAGAATGTGAATGAATCGATTTAATTTATTTTAGCATCTCCTCCAAACAATGTCAATGCCAATTTCCCAATGATTAGATATATAACAAAGTCTGCTGATGTGTTGGAATCCCAATGCACAGTACAGTAAGTGTATTAAAAAGGAGCCTTGGAGTAGCATTGGGCTGTTAGGATACTGGAACATTGGTCCTAAAATACTTATTTGGGGTCCTGGACTTTTAGGGCTGGAGTGAACTCTAAACAACATCTTTCATCCTCAAACTTTTATTCAGTGATCAAGACTCGTGGAGTCCAAACACATTAGGTAACTTGTCCATCTCACTAAGCCACAGAGCAGTGCTTCTCACCCTTAGCACTTCTGAAATTTGGGGCTGGATAAAGCTTTGTTGGGGGGAGGGGTCTTCATGGGGGGGTTTCTGTGCTTAATAGGAAGTTTAAAGTCATCCCTACTGTCTGTCCGCCCAAGACCAGTAGCACCTTCCCTCCAGTTATGACATTCAAAAATTTCTTCAAACTTTGTCATATGTTCCTGGAGGATGGGGTTTTACAAAATCTCCCCCCAGTGAGAGCCCGGGGTTCCTGAGTTCTGGGCAAATGTTTATCCCATTACACTGCAGGGTTCTTACAACCGCATGAAAGATACAGAATAAGGGAAATGAAATGGATAGTCCAGCACCAACACAGATCATCAGGAATTGAAGGAATAATATCAATAATAATAATTATATTGGAACAGCTAATTATTAAAACAATTTCTTTTAAGCCTTTCATTAACCTGTTAAGTAACATATATTAAGGTATGTATATTAAGTCATATTTATTGAGCACTTACTTCCTGCCACACAGTTCTAAGTATTTCACAGGCGATATTATCTTTAATCCTCATAATCCCCTGGGTAGGTCCTATATTTTTCCCATTTCACAGATGAAGGAATCAAGGATGAGAGAAGTACCAAACGAAAGAGAAGTGAACTAAAGCTCCCAACAGGACCAGGTGCTTCTGTCGCTTCCTTCATCTCTAACTGTCCTCTTTGGCTCCCCACAGCCTGTAAGTGTCACCCCCAGGGCTCAGTGGGGCCCAGCTGCAGCCGACTTGGGGGCCAGTGCCCATGCAAGCCTCGTGTGGCCGGGCGCTGCTGTGACAGGTGCTCACCAGGAAGCTACGGCTTGGGACATCATGGCTGTCACCGTACGTAGCAAAGAACAGATGGGGGAGGACATGCATGGTCACAACCTCGGAGTTTCAAAGGCAGGAAAATCAGTGTGGGACTCCCAAAAAGGAGGGGACTGGGAAATTGATGCCATGACTCAGGTTGTCTGTCTGCGTAGATAAAATGTACAGGAGAATTTTCCCATCATATTTCATTCATCCCTTCTGAACACACACAAGATACAGAGCTCCTTTAGTAATCATGAGTGATGGTGCGCACTTCAATGGCACATATCCTAACACTGGAATGATACAGAGATCAGCACAGCCCCTGTGCAAGGAGGACACGCAAATCTGTGAAGGCAACACAAGTGATGGTAAAAACACGGCCCGTGCTTCTGGGAGCGTGCAGTGTGTATCAAAGAGATGGCAGTCCAGGGAGGTTGTGCGAACACCGGGAAAGGTGTTGGCTGTGCCAGCCCAGCTTTACGATCTTGCACAGAAGCCCCGTGGCTGGCCAGGTCGAAATAACAATGAGATTGAGGAGTCAAGGACGGGGACAGCTCTGCCACCTGGATATCACCATGTCTGATGCTGGGGTCGCAAAAAAATGCGGAACTGATTTTAGAAGCCACCCATTGATAAGGGCTTAGATGGGTCTTCGTCCATACGTGGTGGTAATCCAGTCTCATGGCTCCCATGTTCAGGGGATATCGTTCTCTGTCACGCTGTAAACCATTAGTGAGAATACTGTTCTCTGCAGAAGCCTATCTTGGTGGGTATCTCCGGATAGGTTAGTTCTTCCAGGTAAAGGAACAGCATATCTTTTTAGTCATGATTCAGAGAGATGGCATACCTTCCTGGGCATTGTCTACCCAGCAGACAGTGCTTAGGTCCATGATCACTGTTGTTTCCCTTTCTTAAAAAAAAGGAAAAAAAGAAAAAGAAATGAAGCGCTTAAGATGCACAAAGGGGTAAACACAAAGGAGCAAGTATATCTTCCGCCTCCTGTCTTTGTGTAGGGAAGACTGGCTCCAAGGATTCAACAATTCGCTAGAAAAGGATTGAGCCTCTATGACCTCACCTAGGAAAAGGAAAAATCCAACCACCTTGAGAAGGGTTTTTATATTTTTTAGAATCTTGAAGTTTGAGTTGATGAATGGAAGTTCAAGTCATTAAGAACACGCTCTTTGTTGAGGTCTTGTGTAGAAACAACGCTTAGAAGCCCCGGGGGCTCACAGCGTACTGTTCACTGGGTGACTCGGGGAATCGTTCAACAAACACTGACCCCGTACTGGGTGCGTGCCAGGCTCTCGGACTCACTTTATGTGCCTGATGGGGATGTGACAGTGAGTTCAAGTTTACAAAATCAGGACCATCACTCATTCCCCCAGCACACCACTTGCCCCCACTCAACATGTCCTCTTTCCTTGTCTAGCATGTCATTGTCACCCGCAAGGCTCAAAGAGCCCTATATGTGACCAAATAACGGGACAGTGCTCCTGCCAGGGGGAGGTAGGCGGCCACCGTTGTGACCGGTGCCTAGAAGGCTACTTTGGATTCCCCAGCTGCCGCCCTTGCCTTTGTAACGGATTCGCCGAAATTTGTGATCCCGAAACAGGCTCGTGCTTCAATTGTGGGGGGTTTACAACTGGAAGAAACTGTGAAAGGTAGGGAATTCACACATACTTTAATTTTGTTTCTTTTGTTCTGATGTCACAACACCCTCTGAAGGACCACTCGGTAGAGACTCAACAGTATTTAAGGGTAGAAAGATTGCTATAGGGAGTGGGGGAAGGTAGAGCGTCATTCCTGGTGTCCTTCAAGATGAGCCAGACCATGTCTGATTAAATTAAAAAACAGTCATTTATTGGCCTGGCACCTTGTTTTTTATGTCCCTAAAGTATAACATGTAAATTCACTGCTACTATATTGAGTTTAATGACCTTACGCCTTGGGACTTTCAATGTAAAGCAAAAAAATCCCTTCACGGAGCAAGAAAGCATCTTCTAAAATACTGTTTTGAGAGTTGCAATATCCTCTAGCATGACAAATCCACACTGGCTAATATGAGCTTTCTCCAGGAACGTTTGGTAAAAAGCAATTGTCTTGCCAGATGCATCGATGGTTATTATGGGAATCCTCCTTCAGGACAGTCCTGCCGTCCTTGCCAATGCCCAGACGTTCCCTCGAGTAGCCAATATTTTGCCCATTCCTGTTATCAGCATCCTTGGAGCTCAGATGTGATCTGCAATTGTCTTCAAGGTTATGCAGGTATGTAGTCTAGTTCATGTTGCCTTTTGCTTCTATCCCATAATGCTATCTAAAAACTGATCCCATATTCATAATTTATCTGCTTTGAACTGAGTGGTCCTGAATATAAGTCAATGGTAAGAAGACACAATCTTGTATCTTGCTGCCTTACTGAACAAAGGATTTGAATGATTCAGAAACAAACAATAAAAAGCTCATTCCTCCAAGCTATAATTATTTTAAAATAATGTTCTGAAAAACTAACTGACCGAATGAGTTTAAATCAAATAGATTTATTTAAAATAAAACCATCACATGTTAAGATACACGGGTGATTAAGTAATATATATGTCTCATATAACATATAATGTAAGCAATTAAAACATAAAAATTTTTAATCAGTACTTTATGTAATCCCAACCAGTCAATTTGACTGATATTTCACGAATATAATTTATTTTTTTCAGATCTTGAAGCACTGATTTGGGCCTCATATAGACATCATATAAGTCAATTCAGTATTTGTGTCTGTCCCTCTACCAAAACTTTTATTTTGAAGAGTTTAAGCATGAGTGTAAACATGCAAGGCAAACAAGGAAAAAACATGAAACCTACTTGATTTAATCATAGTTTGGGAATATGGTGCTGCTATTTTCTCCATCGATAGTTACCATCATGATAATAAATGATGTGGCTAGTTTTTTGTTTTGTTTTGTTGTTTTTTGTTTCTTTTTGCTGTCTATGTCTCTACTTCATTCTGACCTCTTCCCATGTAGTTTCTTGTCTGTGTCCACTCTGACTTGGTTGGTCATTGTTTCAGAACTGAGACCAGGATTGGCTGATGAGAGTATTCCTAAATAGAATGAGCCAAAATGGGGGGGGGGGCATGGGTAGACCTACAGTTTGGGCACCTAACTGACTACAGTTCCCCGGTGGTTGGAAAGGTAGCAGGTAAAGGAGTGAAGGGATGTTTTCTCCACCCAGTGCTTGATAAAAACACCCTCCAGTGTGCACACTTTATGAAAACCATAGTCACCATCTACCCTGCTAGACCCCATCTCAGGTGCTGCTGGTTCACCTCCAGAAGCAGGTGGGGGTGGGGGTATCCCAGAGAGAACACGAGCTGAGATCGGCTTTGGGTCATGATTACTTGGTTAACCCCCGTTATAGAAAGATCCAGGGATCCTGTGCCTAATACTCTAGTTTCTTAAAGAAGGACTAAAATACGTTCCTCACCAAGGACTTTTTAGTTCTGAATAATCATTGTATTCTCTGACTGGATAATAAATTAAAATGAATGTTTTAATTCAGAACATTTTTCCTTCTACGTCCCCGATGTGTGAATCTCATTATCCCTTCAAGAGCCTAATTATTCTCTGTACCCATCTCCATCCCTGCTCCCCCACACTCCCCCCCCCCCCCCCAGACACACATGCTCCTGATGTCATTCCCATTTCCTCTCCCTTCCTTTCAGGTAAGCAGTGTGGAGAATGCTCTGCGGGTTTCTACAGAAATCCCAGAATTTCGGGAGCACCTTGCCAGCCGTGTGCCTGCAACAACAACACCAACGTGACGGACCCCGAGTCCTGCAGCCGGCTGACAGGGGAGTGCCTGAAGTGTTTGCACAACACGCAGGGTCCCCACTGCCAGTTCTGCAAACCAGGTCACTTTGGATCGGCCGTCAATCAGACCTGCAGGAGTAAGTCTGCCCTGCTCCTCCAGTGTGGGGGTGGGGGCTGGGAATATGGCAGCAGAGCGAGGTCCTCCATGCATGTGCCAGGATCACCTGGGGACAGGGCTGGGATGTTAACAGACCGATCCCTAGACTATACCTCTGAACCACTGAGTGGAATTTCCCAGAATCCGCACTGGGACCAGTTCATCCAGTGTCTTTAATGTAGCAGTTTGGGAACCATTGATGCAGAAGAGGGCCAGGGGTTGAGTCTATAATCTAAAAAAAAGGGGGGCAGCAGAAGTAAATGCTCATTATTAGAAGATATTAACTATTTCAGTTGACTGAAGTCAACGTAGGGGACTGTTTTCAGATTGTGAATGGCAGGCAGAAAAAGCAAGGTTTTCAGTCATCCTAATTGTGAGCTCTCGGAACATAGTCGCAAAACCACATGAAATCACTATGTGGGGTGATCAGAAAGCATTGAATGGGTTCAACCTACTTAGATTCTTTGGTAGACCTGAAACATTGTGAGGTGTCTCTTCTGTGAGCCCTTCGGAGAAACAATATGTACAATGTCTGTATGGCTCGTTGAACGCCAGTGTCATCCCTGAGTTTACCCGCAGCAATGGCTCTGTTATCTCAGGGTGCTCCTGCCATCCTTCTGGGGTGAATCCCGCTGAGTGTCCCCCTGGTCGGGGAGCTTGCCTCTGTGACCCTGACACCGGCACGTGCCCTTGTCTGCCCAACGTCACGGGCCGGGCCTGTCACCGTTGTGCCGACGGATACTGGAATCTGGTCCCCGGCAGAGGATGCCAGCCATGCAGCTGTGACCCCCGGACCTCTCACGGCGACCACTGTGACCAGGCAAGATGCTTTGAACTTACCAGGGCGTTAGAGTGGGAAGGGAGAGGGAGACATGGTTTTCAAATTTGCAAATAATGTCTTCTTTATGTACTCTTGTTAATTAGTGTTTTCGGACAGGATTGGCCTTATAGGGGGATAGAGTCTGCATTTATAAGCAATGAAAAGCACTGAAAAAGAGAATGAGGGTCTCAAGGTCAAGTTTGGCCTCTTTCGGTTTTCTCCAAGCCACTCTGTGACTGGGGAAGTCAGAATTCATGCACAGCAAAACACAGAGAGCTTTCCCTATCCTGTATGTGTGATCACAGGGAAGCTACAAGAAATTGGTTATTAATCAGAATGAAAATCAATGCATGCCTGCAGAACCCGCAGTTCCATTTTCAGAAATTAAGCTGTCATTCCCTACAGCTCACCAATCACTTTACATACGGGGAAAATAAGATGTCCTCTTTTCTTACCAGACCAGCTTCAGTTGTTTCAAAGGAATGCAGGGTAGTGTACTAGGAGCAAATCTGTGTTCTGTAATGTACCGTTAATGCTGCCTACTGCACATGCGATTTTTAGTCAATAAAATAATGAGCATAGAGTTTTTGAAACAAATATAACATCTATATGGAAAAAAGTATTCATGTCATTATCAGGGTCTTTGGCTTAATAAATATATTCTTTGAAACACTTGCCACATTAATAGAGATTGGAGGGAAGGGTAAAACAATGAGAAGAAATTTTAGAGTCTGTCCACACCACAGAGACCAGTGTTTAATTGGAATCAAAATGCTAATTTAAGAAGCTGGACTTTCCCCAACTACTAAAAATAATGAGAAGCGTGGCTCATCTCCAATTTCATTTCCACTGTTCAACTGATGCAAAGGTCAAATCTTATGCAAGTCTACTTTTGAGGGTAGTTCTCGTATATAGAACGTGTTTTCCTTTCTCTTTCTTCTTCTTTCTCTCCAGCCCTCCTGCTCCCCCCCCCACACACCCCTACCTCACCATGCCCTTTTTTTCCTAATAAATGTTTTATTTTAGGATAGATTTCCAGAAAAGTTGGACAGAAAAGATAGGACAGAGAAGATGGACCCCACACCCACCTTCCTCTGCTTTCAACACCTTACATTAGTACGGTAGATTTGTCATAATTAATGAACAAATATTGACACAGTATCATTAACTAATGTCCGTAATTTACTCAGATTTCCTTAGTTGGTCACCTATTGTCATTTTTCTGTTCCCAAACCCCATCCAGGAACACCCCATTACCTTTAGTCATCTTATCTCTTCAGGTTCTTCTTTGCTGTAATGTTTCTCAGACTTTCCGTATTTTTGATGACCTTAGCTATTTTGAGATTTTGAAAAATGTCCCTCTATTCAAATTTATCTGAAGTTTTCTTCTGATTGGACTTGGATTATGGGTTTGAGGAAGAAGCCCACAGAGGGAAAGTGCTGTTCTCATAACATCCTCTTAAGGCTACACACTATGTACATACATGACTTAGCACTGTTGACCGGGCTGAGGTAGTGTTTGTCATGGTTCTGTTCTATAAAGTTACTTTCTTTCCTCCTTTCCATACTGTGCTCCTTGGAAGAAAGTCACCATGCACAATCTACATGTGAGGAGTGGGGAGTTTCACTCTCCTTCCTTGAGGGCAGAGTAGCTCCATAAATTATTTGGAATTCTTCTGCACTGAGATTTATCTGTTGTCCCCCAGGTCTTCATTTATTAATCACTTTTTAAAAGATTTTATTTATTTTATTTGACAGAGAGAGAGAGAGGTCACAAGTAGGCAGAGAGGCAGGCTGAGAGAGAGGGAAGCAGGCTCCCCACTGAGCAGAGAGCCTGATGCGATGCCGGCTTCAATCCCGGGACCCTGAGATCATGACCTGAGCTGAAGGCAGAGGCTTAGCCCACTGACCTACCCAGGCACCCATTAATCATTTTTTAATATCTATATGGAGTCATGGGTATTTACACTATACTTAAAGTTACAATCCAATATTACTTTATTTTGCTGTTTATGTTATTCTAGTTTTGGTCATTGGGAGTGATTTCAGTGGGTTTCTATGTCCCTTTGACAAACCTCATTATTATTAGGTTTTGGGTTTTTTTAAGCACTTTCTGCATGATAAGATACTCTAAGCTCATCTGGTATATTTCTTGCCATTATCCTAGGAAAAGCCATTTCTTTCCTTCTCCTCCACCTCCTCCTCCTTCTTCTTCTTTTTTAAGAGAGAGAAGTGGGAGGAGGGGCAGAGGGAGAGGAAGAGAGAGAATCTTAAGCAGTTCCCATGCCCAGCACGGAGCCCTGATGCAGGCCTTGATCCCATGACCCCGTGATCATGACCTGAGCCGAAATCCAGAGTCCGCCATTTAAATGACTGAGCCACCCAGATGCCTTGAATTAGCCATTTCTTTAAGACCTGGTTCCTTTTACTGGAGAATGGTATCTGAGCACTAGATGACCGTACCTGTCTCATATTCCCCCTCCGCTCCTCACACCTGCTCCCACTGACCATGGAACAAAATGATTGATCTCCACGTGACTGCCTGGCTTCCTAATTCAAGAGGAACTCCCAATGTTCATGACATCACATCAGGCACGCTTCTTAGACCTTTTAGCTTCTTCTCCTTTTTTTTAAGTAGGTACCACACTCAGTATGAAGCCAAACATAGGGCTTGAATTCACAACCCTGAGATCAAGACCTGAGCTGAGCTGAGATCAAGAGTTGGATGCTTACCCAACTGAGTCACCCAGGTGCCCCATAGACCTTTTAGGAACAACAAAGATCACAGTCCAGTCATGGAGGGAAAGCTATGAAGCTCACAGTCAGATGGCATCAGTTTAACCGGAGGGCCCCCTGATGACAAGGGTATTTGGGGTCGTCTGGTCCATTGGGGATTCCTTGGGGAAGACTGCTCTTTAAAATCAGGAAATATTTTCGTTGGAGTATAGAAGAGACAGGTGGATATTTAGATTCCCAGCTGTTTAAACAACCACTGGTAAATGCCTCTATGTCAGGCAGGAGGTCATCCTTGGTGCTTTATTACAGAGAGAGAGAGCCAAATGTGCAATCCAATATTTTCATCAACAGTTGAGATTGAGGTGGAGAAATGTGCCTCCCAAATATTATCAAATTTGCAGACATAGCAAAGTTGTAAGCTCCTGGGACAAAGACAGAACACGAGACAAGATATCCTCACAGCCTGTCCTGTTGGCTGGAAAGAAGAATGTGAAATGGTACCAGGATAAAAGTAAAAGTTTGCAATTGGATTTTTAAAATCCATTTCATCAATGCAGAGTAGGAGTAATAACCTGGCCCAGCTCTTGTGAAAAACATCTGAGGATTTTCGCTTCTGTGAGCCAACAGTGGTGGCCAGGCTGCCGAAGACACAGTGTCCGTTCCAGCTGTACTGGTGGGAATGCCACACTCGGGGTCAGGCCAGTCACTGTCCCACAGTCCTCTGTACTGGTCAGACAGCCATAGGAACATCATTGTTACTTCTGCATACTACCTTTTAAACATTCTATTGACAAACTAGTATGTGTCCAAAGGAAGCCAATCAGGAGAGTGTATAGAACCGTCGCTATTCTGGGGTGACAGCTTGAAGAAATTAGGGGTGATCAGCCCAAAGAAAAGAAGTTAATGCAAATTGAGAATGGTTATCTCCAGTTGGGAGAGGGACTGTCCCAGGGAAGGGGGAGGCTGCCCGTTTTGTGCAACAGGGCTCAGAACAATGGCAACAAGTTACAGAAGAACAGACTCTCCACCCATGGGAGGAAAGATTGCCCAACAGTTAAGGACAACCAGAAGTCTGCCAGGTCTCAGGGACAGCCTGCTCACCACAACTTATATTTGAGCAGAAGCTAATGGGAACACCAAAGAAAGGCAGAAGCTGTGTAGATCCGGTCATTTTATAAATCAGACTACCAATGGAGCCTGCCCTTTAAGCAGATTTGGTCAAGTATAACCAAGGACCGTGACAATAGTGATTTCCTTCTGCGTTTTTCTCCTGTGAATTTTCTAACCTCCCCAGTTTTCAGAAAGGCTGGTCAAGGATCTCCTTGAGAGGGTATACAAAAGATTAGCCCTCTCCCCCAAAACACAGTCAAGTGACTGTCATTAAATGATTAAGCTTCAATTGCAAAAAAAAAAAAAATATTGCTTTGTTGAGCAAAACACTAGCCCAATTAGGAGAAACTCCATTGTACATTACATAATGGAAACATTATTTGCCAAATCAGTTGATGAATGTTCATCCAGGCCTTCAGCCTCTCTGTTCATCATGCACGAACTCCCATAACTGTAGAGGAAAAGAATGTGGCCGGTTTCCTGTGATGTGTTTTGTTTTCATTTACATCTGTGTATGTTTCCGGGTTTGGGGCCACCTGGCCTCAAACAGCTGGAAGCAGGCAGTATATTCAGGGGCCCAAAGCCAAAACACATCAGCTCCTGAGCCGTGGTCTTACCGAGGGTAGCCGCTGGCCGTGGGAATCATCCTTCCTCTGCCTTTGCACAGCTGTATGTTCTAAACCACTGGAGGGAAAACGATTTCATGTTAAGATGCATTATTTGTTTTAGATCATAAAGCTTGGCAATTCCTCACCCATGACTGTTCTTCCAGCTTACAGGCCAGTGTCCGTGTAAATTAGGCTATGATGGGAAACACTGCAGCGAGTGCAAGGAAGATTATTACAGTGATCCACTGGGGCGATGCATTCGTAAGTATTACTAATTCTAAAACCACAAGGACAATCCGCCTGCTCTGACCACAGGCGTGCTATGAGCCAGCTGAGTTTTAAATTCCTTTATGTGATAGAAAATTCACAATGTGCAATCTTTGCTTTGAAAACAATATTTTTTATAGCCTTATAAAAAGATTTGTGTCAAGCCTTTGGCTACATTACATGTGTTGGAGCCTGGATTGCAATTCCTCAAAGTCCCTAAAATGCAACAGATGTCTGAGGTCATGACTTGTGGCCTGTTTTCTGCTCTTTGGAAGCATGTTGACATAAACAGCTTCTAGAGGGATGTACAGGTCGGGAGATGGTTCATAGGAAGCCAGAAGAGGGAATGTTTCCCCAACTTGGATCTCGTAATTCTGGCTCTTTCAGATATTCACTGTTCCATTTATTTTAAGATATTCATAAAATGCCTCCTGGGTGCACTAGGTCATGAGCAGATAAGGCAAGGCCCCTATTCTCATGGAGTTCATGTTCTAGTGCCTTTCGCCCCATGTCTTAGCACTGATTGTTGGACTTAGAGCAGCACCGTCCAACAGAACTTTCTGCAGCAATGGAAATGGTCCAGTTGGCACCATTGGGATGATGCAGGGGGTCACGGGCCTGGGAGCTGATGAGCACTTGTGATGTGGCTAGTGCGGATGAAAAAAAGAACCGTGTGTTCAATTCATTTACATTTCAGCAGCCCTGGATGCTAAGTAGCTACCAAATTGGACAGCAGATTGAGAATCTGAATTAGTTGATTTGTGAATCTCTGCAGTCTGCTGCCAAAAGAGGTCAATCCAAACAAATATCCAATGTGGTGGACTTATCGCAGTCACCTCTACATAGCCACACATGGTAACTTTTTCCTGTTCTCTATTCCTTTCTAAATGTGCTTTTGTGGCTAAGATAAATGGCCTTCATTTCCTTGCCCCATTCAAATCCATATCCCCCAGGGTTCCCCCGGTCCCACTTAGTTTTCTAACTGGAATGGAGACATTAAAAACCAGGGAAGAATTTGGCTCCTGGAAAATCTGAGCATCTTTCGTCTGTGCCCTCCTAATATTTCAATAATCTCATGTTCTGAAATGCTTTCATCTTTGATAGAGAAACCTTTGCAAATGATCAACTCGGGCCATAGACCCTTCTAACACTCCTGGGAAAGAGCCGTTAATAAGCTGGTGACTCAACTTAGTGCCTGCCCCGGAGTGGCTCCTACTGAGGCTTCTGAGCCAAAGCAAATGTGCTGGACAGATGGGATCTAGTTGAGGAGCCTAAAATCAGTTTTTATTTGTAATTGGGATTTTTACTCACGCTGTAAAATGCATTTTTAAATCACTGGTTCCTTGTAGTTAGTCTAGTGACACAGGCTAATGATGTCCTGACCTTCTGGAAATTGTTGTAACTTCCATAGCTCTATACATTCTCTCATTCCTCATACATTCCTCAGCCTTAATCAAAAAGCTATTCAACTGATTTACATGTAGCATCTGTTTTTTTTTAACTTTTTTTAGAGCAATTTTAGGTTCACAGCGAAACTGAGAGGAAGGTACAGAGATTTCCCATATATCCCAACCCCCTACACACGCACGGCCAGCCCCATCACCAGCATCCCCAAGAGAGTGGAACTTTTGTTACAACTGAATAACCCATGCTGACACACACCATAACCACCAAGTCCACAGTTCACATTATGGTTCACTTTTGGTGGTTTCCATTCTGTGGGTTCGGACAAATGTGTAAGGACACATACCCACCACGATGGCATCATACAGAGTATTTTCACGGCCCTAAAAGTCCTCCCTGCCCCACCTGTTCCTCTCTCGCCACCCCTCTCCCCACAGCCCGTGCCAGCCACTCATCTTTTTATTGTCTCCATGGTTTTGCCTTTTCCAGAATGTCCGGTAGTTGGAATCCTACAGTGCATCGCCTTTTCAGATTGATTTAGTTCACTAGGTGGCAGGCATTTAAGGTCCCTTTGTGTCTCCTCATGGTTTGATAGCTCACTTCTTCTTAGCCTTGAAAAATATCCCTTGTACCACAGTATCTTTAGCCATTCACCCACTGCAGGACATCTTGGTTGTTTCCAAGTTTGGGCAATTACAAATACAGCTGCCATAAACATCTGCGGGGCTTTGCATAGACATAAGTTTTCAGCTCCTCTGAGTAAACATGATGGAGTGATTTCCCCCCTTTTTTGGAGGCTGGACCGGTTCTCCTTACATAATGAAAAACGGCATGGGTTAGCACCCCCAGGCTGGGTTTTCCTGAGACAGTGTGGTCACAAGAATTCCTAGAGGGTCTCCAACACGCCTTAGTCACCCACGGGGGCAGTGGCCCCAGACACTAATGTGATGTCTGTCGCTGGGTCCAGGTTACTCACTCAAACAGGCAAAGGAGCCCACACAAGAACATTCACACAGTGAAGACGACACCTGGTATCTCCATCTAGAAACCACGAACTGATGTGTTAGTGGGACAAAAAGAGGAGTGCTGTATGTAATGGCCACTGGCCAGGTCTCTGTAACTATACCGGTTTTTAAATGTTCACCTTAAAAATGGGCATCGGGGGTGTTCTCCAGGGAGAAGAGTGGGCTTTATTCTTGAGCCAGAAGAAAAAGGCCAAGTGACTGACATTCTCTGCTCCCTCTGTCTTCATTTTAGCATGTGACTGCAACAGGGAAGGTGCCCAGAAGCCCACCTGTGACCGGGACACGGGCACGTGCCGCTGCCGGGAGGGGGTTAGTGGCCCGCGATGCGATCGCTGCGCCCGGGGTCACGGCCAGGAATTCCCTGCCTGTCTTCGGTGTCACGGCTGCTTTGATCCCTGGGACCACACGGTTTCTGCCCTCTCCAAAGTGGTGCAAGGGTTAATGAGGCTGGCCGCTAACATGCGAGATAAAAGAGAGCCCGTGCAGGTCTGCGAGGCTGACTTCAAAGGCCTCAGAGAGAACATGTCTGAAATAGAAAGGATTCTGAAACATCCTGTTTTCTCATCGGGGGAATTCTCAACCATCAAGGATTATCAGGACTCTGTTCGGTAAGATTTGTGCTCAAGCCATAGATAGTAAGTTCCTGATTTGCCTCAACTCCCATGGAGCTTTAAAAAGCGGACTTCAGTTTCAAATTGTACCAATGTGCATGTTAGGGAAATAATTTTTCAGTCAGTGTCCAGCCTGTTCATTGTGTGTCTGTCTCTTTCTTACCTACTTAGGATTATATGGGATCTTTCCAGATGCCATCGATTAGAACAAAAAGGCAACCCATCATTAAGAGCTTGATTTCGGAAAGCCCAAACCCAGCAGAGCTCAAAGACACAAAATTGGAAAAAGCATCATTTATAATACAGATTTTTTTTTTCCAATCAGGCGCCCAGGGGGAAATTTGTTAAATCTTTCCAAATTCTTTGGTTGTTTGGAAAGCCCATACATTAATGTGAAGTCATAGAGCAAGTGTGAGAAGTTCCTCAAAATGCATTGTCATTTTTATTATATGTTATATATATTTATATAACACATATCAAACATTCCTGGAAATTATGTTGGTTGGTCTGGGCCAGGGCTCAGGAAACCACAGGCAAAAGTCTGGTACACAGCCACACCCACTTATGTCCCTGTCCTCTGTGGCTGCTTTCCTGGGACAAGGGCATGTGGAGCTGTTGTGAGGGAAACTATGCCCCCTCCCACGTCTAAAATATTTATTATCTTCCCCTTTACAGAAAAAATTTGCCAACTGCTCTGGACAAAAACAAGGATGCACAGGATATTTGAGCACATAGTCTACTAAGAAATCAGAAAGACTGATTATGTAGCAGAGTATCCCCTTCCTCCCTCCCCACCCTGATATTAAAGGTCCCGGATTAAAGAATAATTGAAGATGCAGAGTCTTGTGTTATACAGGATACCAGTGTCAATATAAGGCCATTCATTTTCATCAGGCAGAAAGTCCCAGAGGTACATGGTAACAGCTTAAAAGTTACACAAGAAAGAAGGTAAGAGTCCATCGATGTAGTTCGGAGGAAGGGCCAGGCCAGGCTGGCAGCTGAAAGCAAGCACATCTGTAGCCTCATAAAGACTGTTGCCCTGTAGGACTTGGGCCCTGGGTCCCCAGATCTTCCCACTTTCCAAGAGATGTCAGACCTCCAGATTTTTATGCAAAGGTCCCTACTTTACAATACAGCCAGCTAATCCAACAGTGCCCTTAAAAACACCGAATGGGCCAAATAAATATGTCTGAGAATGAGCTTTGGCCCATGGACCACAGGTTTGTGGCTCTAGAATATGGAGAACAAAGTGGTCCAGTCAGAAAGGCAGAATGAGCCAGTCAACAGTAAGCATTCTAAACAAAGAGACCACAGGACCTCGGAGTAGAGCAGAAAGACAGCAAGAGGAGCAGGAGTCCCAGGGCCAGGCCTCTTCTGCCAGACACCAGCACATCTGTCCCTTCCCAGTCCACCTGCTGAGCTCCTGTTCCTCCTTAGTAACCACCAAAACACCACCTCCTCCCTGAAGCCTTCCATGACCTCCTCAGAAAAAGACTTGTGTTTCCTTCTCCATCTTTCTACCTCCCTGTGCTTCCTGGGCAGTCGCCTCACTGAGGGGCCCCTGAGGGCAGAGGTTACCTTCTCCAGGCTCCCTTCAGTTATGTAACAAATGCTTGCTGGGAAAATTACCAATGAAAAGGGAGGCGGAGGGCAGGGAAGCCAGGATGTCAAGAGTACAGATCCCGTGACTGAAATCCACGTATTGCTGTGTGGCCTTGGACAAGTTATTTAACTTCTCCAGGCTTCTGTTTCTTCATCCAAAAGGGGGATCAACTCTCTATTTTACAGATTTCTTGGGAGAATTAGAGGAGCTACTGAGCATGGTGGCTGGCGCATTGCTGGGCTTCAAGAGTCACAATTGTAATAGCAGTAATTACTATCATTGTTATTATTATTCTTTTTTAAAGATTTTATTTATTTATTTAACACAGAGAGAGAGAGAGATCACAAGTAGGCAGAGAGTCAGGCAGAGAGAGAGGGGGAAGCAGGCTCCCTGCTGAGCAGAGAGCCTGATGCGGGGCTCGATCCCAGGACCCTGAGATCATGACCTGAGCCAGAGGCGTAGCCCACTGAGCCACCCAGGCGCCCCTCATTATTTATTTTTTTTAAGATTTTATTTATTTATTTGATAGACAGAGATCACACAAGCAGGCAGAGAGGCAGGCAGAGAGGGGAGGGGAGAAGCAGGCTCCCTGACAAGCAGAGAGCCCGATGTGGGACTCGATCCCAGGATGCTGGGATCATGACCCGAGCCGAAGGCAGCGGCTTAACCCACTGAGCCACCCAGGCGTCCCTATTATTATTATTATTAATGTAATGAATTATAGTCCTGACGGTTGGCACCGGAAGGAAAAGTCTGTAGATTAAAAGGGAGAGTTAGAGCAGGAAATGCTAGGAAGCATTAGTTAATGCTTTGCATTTCTGCCAAGGTAAATTAGTCCCATAGATTCATATTGTCATTTTCCTCAACTGTACTCATCATAATTTGCACCGAATTTCCTTAGCATGAGGGACATTACTAATTATTTCCTTGAACCCTGTGGGTGCTGAGCCCAGCAAACCGAGCAGGACAGAGCTAGGCACCATGGAGAAGATGAGGCGAGGGAACATACCCTAGGCCTGGGTACTGTCACCAACAAGGAAACCTCCTTGTCACTCATGGGAATGACAAGACCCTGTACAGCAGTGGCACTAGAAGGATCCTTGCTGCGAGCAGATTTATTCTCAATAAAGAACTGCTTCTTTCCTTAGGCTGGGTGAAGACTCCCGTGTTGAAAGCTGAATATAGGTCGGATCTAATGGATTTAAATGAACCATGTCTGAATGTGTGTTTTTGCAAACCCAAAGCAAAGGGAGGCAGACAGAGTCTAGATAATTGAAATTGAAAGATCCAAAGCCTTTCTCCCGCTAGACCTTATATGTGGATTGTATTTTAAGTGAGTGTTAAAATATTCCCGGAAGCTGAATTGACAAGAAAGAGAGGAACCATAAACAGAACGATAAATTGTCAAACTACATCGGGGAAGAAAGATCGGATCTAATTACTAGGTTGTCTGATCCTGAGGTCAACGTTGAGGTGTTTTTTTCACCGGTCTATCAGCAGGAATACAAGCTTCGCTACATTCACTCTCATTTTTCCTCCAGGGAACAAATCATGCAGCTAAGTGTGCCAATGCAAGCTGTGCGTGAGTTTCCAGATCTGAAAGAAAGAATAGGAAGAAGGAGGAATGAAGCAGACCTTTTACTTGAAGGTCTTCGGCGAGAAATCGGTTTGCGCTCCCATGCCCGGAACGCAAGCATCCTGGGTAAGAGAAAATGCGCCTGGACGGCCCACTGATGGACACAGCTTGCTGGCTGCCATCCATCGTACATGCCCTTGGCAAGTTGCCCGGTGCTCATTGCCACAGAGCCTGAGCACGTTAGGACCTGAAAACACACCCATTAAAGGTATTATTTGTACACGAGTATTTCAACTTTTTCAACAGGACAGAGCTTGGGTAGCATCTGCTGAAAATAATGAGTACAGCTAACAGTGTCTGATAAGAAGCCAATACTGACACCCAGAGTTCTCTCCTCATGCCACAGCATGCAAGGGGGCTCGTGTAATGGGCTTCGGAGTGAGAGTTGGATGTTCCAAACCAACTTGTCCCTCCGAGCACAACAATGAGGCCCAGAAAGCTCCCTACCTTGGCTCTACCCTCTGAGTCAAAGGAGCAAACAGTGACACTCAGAGAAGGACATTCAAGCATTGCTGTCTGGTTGCCCCTTCAAAATGATTCACGGCCTGAAAGATTTGGACACCCAGATGGAGCACAGGGACCAGGATTCTTCCGGGGCTTACTGGGAAAGGCTCCAGGAAGTAGGTGACATCTGCCGTAGACTTCACAAAATGAGGCTAAAATTTGCCAGATAAATAAAGGCCAAAATTTATCCCAAGAAGGAATCATTCTTGGAATCATCCAAGAAGGAAGGTGTGGTTATCTCATGCCCAACTTCTAGCTGCGTAGGGAGTAAATATCAGGACGCTGGGCCTCTGGTTCCTAAAATATGGAGTTACTGTTGAAAGTCCTGCGACACTATCATTTGAAATAAAATGTACCATATTATCTTCAGGAATTTGTATTTTACTAAAAACATGGAAAATACAGATCAGAGCTTAAGAACATAATTTCTAGAATCAAACCACCTACCTCACTGTCTGTGAGACAGATAACTTACGTCCTGAGAGCCTCATCTCTCACTTGCAAGGTGGGAGTGATCCCACTGACCCATACCTCAGCGTTTCGTGAAGATTCAGGAAGAAAACTGACAGGAAGCATAGGCACAGAGAAAACACTCCACAGTTGTGACCCGCTGTCATCAGTTTCAACACGACAGGTCAGCACACTACGGTCCCCCCACAGCTTCTACCCAGAGCCTGTTTTTATAAACGGAGTCTCACCAGGAGACAGGCTCACCTGTCAGTGCCTGTGGCCTCTCTCACTCTCCGGGGTTGAGAAGTTGTGACTGACATGCTGCGGCCGGGAAGTTCTGGTCCTTTCCAGAACAAATTTGTCAACTCCTGCCCCATCTAGTGAGGTGAACTCGGCTGGTTTTTCACATTAGGGTTCGTACAGGTAGTCATCATTAATACTAATTAATACATCATCCATCTGTGGAACACTTTAGAGAGTATTCTTGTATTATTTCACTTAGTCCTCACAAATTACAGAAAGCAAGCGATCTAGAGATTAGCCAGTTTGCTCAAGGACTTAGGCAGACAGTAAAGGGAAAACCAACACTCACGCAGTGAAAACATTGTCTTGATAACTGGTATGTAATTTCGTTTGTTCTCACAAAACTTACCTTACCTCAATTTGCTTAATGTAGATTCCTCAGAGGACATCAAGAAGCATTATCAGATGTCATCATCTGCTGAAAAGAAAAGTAATGAAACCATTTCTATCATAAAAGACTCTGAAAAAACCAGGAACGACTTACTTACCATCTTCAATATGCTAGCCTCAAAACAGAACTCATCATTGGAAAAATTAAGGCAGATTATGGTACCAGATATCCAAAGACTGAACGAAAAGGTAAATGTTCACGATGGTGTGGTAAAAGCATTTGTGGGTTCTGCTTGACATACAAATCTCTTCAATTGTATTTCCTGCCTTTTTACTTTTTTACTTAGACTTTATAAACGTGTAGATATAACCTATATTTAGATACACTGTATTATATAAGATGCAAATAATATAAATATGGTTATTTATATTTTATTATTTTATTTTCTAAATCAAAGTTTGAGAAAATTCAGAGTAAGACTGTGGCTTGATTTTATTATCTTACCTTTATTTATATTATTTGCTCTTTCCACAATGGTACAGATTACAGGCATTCGCTCCTCTTGCTTCCTTATAAATAAAAGGTAATTCTTATTTTTAAAAAAATGAAATTAACATGCAAGAAATGCTAGATATTTGACTGTTTTCTCCAAAAACTCTGAGCGTAAAAATGCATTGATTGACCCAACGCTGACAACAAAGAATTCAGGTATTTGGTTCCGGAGACATATTTCACGAGGTTGTGTCCAGGTGCTAAGCAGGAACCACTGTTGAAGAAACACATATGCCTAGAGCAGTGCGTGGCTTCAGTGAACCTGGATGGCATTAGCCAAACCCTGCCCACATGTCACTTTTCAACATGAATCCTTTCTCCCTTGAGGTGTGTGGAGATCCAGGGGACATGCTATGTGTGCTCTCGTCCTGTGATGGCCCCAGCTGTCGTGGCTCCCCACCCCTCTCCAATGATGCCCTCCAGCAAGCTCAGGAAGCAGAGTCTGCAATTCATAATTTGAGTGACCAGGTTCAGGATTGGAAGAGCCAGGTAAATATGGCTTCTCTTGTTTTATTTGTAAAGCTGTAGCAATAAGAAGAAAAAAGCAAACTGTCTGAAATGTTTAAAATGATCATTTAGCTTCTAGGCGAAAGGGTAGATTCTAGATATTAGGTGTTCTCTCTTTTTTTTTTTTTCTGGACTTTTATTTATTTATCTGCCAGAGAGACACAGCGAGACAAGGAATATAAGCCGGGGGAGCGGGAGAGGGAGAAGCAGATTCCCCATTGAGCAGGGAAACTGATCTGGGGCTGGAACCCAGGACCCTGGGATCATGACCTGAGCTGAAGGCAGATGCTTAATGACTGAGCTACCCAGGCGTCCAATATTAGGTGTTCTTATGCTTAGAAACAGAGGATTAAAAATACAGATGTGTGTATAAATGTACATTTAGAAGTACATGTGAATATTGACATTTTCTATTATATATGTATCACATATATGTGTGTAAGTGTGTGTTTGTGTGTGTGTGTGTATGGAGAGAGAGTGAGAAGAGAAAGAACTTAAAGTCTATGTTTGCAGGACATAGACTCGAATGGATGTTTCTTTTCTAGGAAACACTACATAAAAAATGGGAGACTCTTAGCCTTAAAGGTTTGAAAACTTTAGATTTCTAAAAGTAAAGACTAATTTGTACAAATTCAAGGACTAAATATACAAATTCCAATGTTAAATTTAATTTGATTTAGAAAATGTTGTCATAGGAATACACCCTTAGGCCTTGTACTCCTTCCGATGTTGTTAGACATGAAACAGTAGTTTTAATATTTAAGTACCTGATGATTGAGTCTCTAATAACTTGAAATGTTTTCATTTATTTTTCTGATCATATTGATAAATGAGAATAATTTTTAATTGCCTAGTTTCCCTTGGGGTTTTATTTTGTGAATACATTACACATTCACCTGGAGATGATAAATACAATTTTAGGTATTCTGTGACTAACTGGATTCATCTTATAACAAGATGATGATGTGTGCCCTAGGTGGCTCCATTTTCGGCACTATATATAGAGTCTTTGATGAAGAAGAAAAATCTCTTAAAAAGCTAAATTTCTGTGGGGAGGAGTCAAGATGGCGGAGAAGTAGGAGGCTGAGATGACATCAGCCAGCAGGAGATCAGCTAGATAGCCTATCAAACCATTCCGAACACCTACAAATCCAACAGGAGATCGAAGAGAAGAAAAACAACAATTCTAGGAACAGAAAATCGACCACTTTCTGAAAGGTAGGACCAGCGGAGAAGTGAATCCAACGCGACGGGAAGACAGACCCCAGGGGGAGGGGCCGGCTCCCGGCAAGCGGCGGAGCACAAAATCAGAACTTTTAAAAGTCGGCTCCACGGAGGGACATCACTCCAGAGGCTAAACTGGGGTGAAGACCTCACGGGGACAACGTGGACTCAGGTCCCACGGGGTCACAGAAGGATCGGGGGTGTCTGAGTGTCGCAGAGCTCACAGGTATTAGAGC